>CATIWC010002665.1:0-160477 GCA_948472305.1 Vicia faba | reverse complement strand
TAAAGAATGTCAAACCATGTTATTCACATCCAACATCAATTCACAACATACATTTACACATAATTCAAGTGTTATGTTTCCATCAAATGTCATCCAAAGCCTATCAAATACAGATCAAATAAATTATTAAAATTCATGGAAACCCTCTATAAATCATAAGTATACAGACCCCCAATCAATCAAACAAAATATAAAACTTTAAGTCCTAGGACGCGCTAAAACCCACCCCAATAAGCAATGTTTCATCATTTAAATATACTATAACATATATGTAACATATAACATCAATTACCAATATCAAAACATGATTCAAACATCAATTTCATGATTTCACATTCAAACCCTAACATGTCTAAACCTAGAAATTTAAGAACAAAATCCCTTATCATGCTTACTACCCATTACATACCTCACATACTCTCATAATAATGCAAATTATCCATCCTTACCTTGGATGGAGATCCTTTCTAGGTTCTTGCTATTCTCTTCTTCTTCTTTTTTTCTTCTCTTTCTTCTCTTCTCTTGTTTTGACAATAACAAAAATTCTTACTAACTCTTATTGTCCAATTAATTACTAATGTTATTCTCACACCCAATAACCCAATACACGTATGACACGTATATTCACAAAATTATATAATTAATTAATTACTAAATTAAATAATAATTAATAAAATAAATAACTAATTAAATTACTAATAAATAAAAATTGAGATATTACACCATACATCAATAATAATTTCTTTCATGTGAAAATATATAATTTTATTTTATTTAACAAAGAATACATATAACATATAACATATTATCATACATCCTAAATTTTCTGGATTCGTCCGGGAATATTTCATCTATATTAGTTGGAGAAGCCTTTTGATTCTAATTACTTAGAGATTATGTTTTAGGGTCCAAACTTTAGATAATGTTGTTTCTTCCTCACAGCATAGGTGTGGCTGCTCCTATTTTATGTTGTACCCATGAGATTGACTTTCACCTTGTTGCATATTTTATAAAAATACACCTCTCTTAAAAATCATTCAGCTCATACTCTCTAATTTTAGTGTTTTGATGATAACACCCAACTTATTCTCCATTTCTCTCTTAAAATATTGCAAATACTCTTTCAAAAAAATTTAATTGAATAAATATTTTCTCAACATTTTATAAATGTATTTTAATAATAGAAGTATAGAAAAAATTGGAAAAATAAAAAGTAAACACTATTGTATAAAATATTGAGAAGATACTTTTTTTCTTCTCAACTTGTATTCTATTTCTTAAACATATTTTAAAATATTAAAAATATTATTGATTATATATATATATATATATATATATATATATATATATATATATATATATATATATACATTCATCACTTCAACCCATCATAATAACACATAGTAAAGAATGTCAAACCATGTTATTCACATCCAACATCAATTCACAACATACATTTACACATAATTCAAGTGTTATGTTTCCATCAAATGTCATCTAAAGCCTATCAAATACAGATCAAATAAATTATTAAAATTCATGGAAACCCTCTATAAATCATAAGTATACAGACCCACAATCAATCAAACAAAATCTAAAACTTTAAGTCCTAGGACGCGCTAAAACCCACCCCAATAAGCAATGTTTCATCATTTAAATGTACTATAACATATATGTAACATATAACATCAATTACCAATATCAAAACATGATTCAAACATCAATTTCATGATTTCACATTCAAACCCTAACATGTCTAAACCTAGAAATTTAAGAACAAAATCCCTTATCATGCTTACTACCCATTACATACCTCACATACTCTCATAATAATGCAAATTATCCATCCTTACCTTGGATGGAGATCCTTTCTAGGTTCTTGCTATTCTCTTCTTCTTCTTTTTTTCTTCTCTTTCTTCTCTTCTCTTGTTTTGACAATAACAAAAATTCTTACTAACTCTTATTGTCCAATTATCTACTAATGTTATTCTCACACCCAATAACCCAATACACATATGACACGTATATTCACAAAATTATATAATTAATTAATTACTAAATTAAATAATAATTAATAAAATAAATAACTAATTAAATTACTAATAAATAAAAATTGAGATATTACACCATACATCAATAATAATTTCTTTCATGTGAAAATATATAATTTTATTTTATTTAACAAAGAATACATATAACATATAACATATTATCATACATCCTAAATTTTCTGGATTCGTCCGGGAATATTTCATCTATATTAGTTGGAGAAGCCTTTTGATTCTAATTACTTAGAGATTATGTTTTAGGGTCCAAACTTTAGATAATGTTGTTTCTTCCTCACAACATAGGTGTGGCTGCTCCTATTTCATGTTGTACCCATGAGATTGACTTTCACCTTGTTGCATATTTTATAAAAATACACCACTCTTAAAAATCATTCAGCTCATACTCTCTAATTTTAGTGTTTTGATGATAACACCCAACTTATTCTCCATTTCTCTCTTAAAATATTGCAAATACTCTTTCAAAAAAATTTAATTGAATAAATATTTTCTCAACATTTTATAAATATATTTTAATAATAGAAGTATAGAAAAAATTGGAAAAATAAAAAGTAAACACTATTGTATAAAATATTGAGAAGATACTTTTTTTTTCTCAACTTGTATTCTATTTCTTAAACATATTTTAAAAATATTAAAAATATTATTGATTATATATATATATATATATATATATATATATATATATATATATATATATATATATATATATATATATATATATATATATATATATATATATATATTCATCACTTCAACCCATCATAATAACACATAGTAAAGAATGTCAAACCATGTTATTCACATCCAACATCAATTCATAACATACATATACACATAATTCAAGTGTTATGTTTCCATCAAATGTCATCCAAAGTGTAACACCCTCTAAAACCCCGAACAAAATTTTGCAAATAATTAAAATTATAATTTCAGAGTACATGTATTAACGAGGATGCCACAATTCTCTTTTAATAAAAACAAGTTCCTGTCATGCATAACATAGAAGTAACTCATACATGTTTACACAGCGGAATAATTTGATTTAATAAAACCAATGTTATAATATTTTCAAAATCATCAGGGATTTACACCTGGAAAATGTCAACATCATATTATAACAAACATAAGGAAATAAACGAGTCTGACTAAAACAGCTCGACAAACAAACGTTCCCGGAGTTACAACTATCAGAGCATGACCCGGACAATACTAAAACGGAAATAAACTAGAACGACAAGCCTTCGCCAAGCACCTGAACGAAGCTCCTCAATCTGAAATATTCAACAGTAAGGGTGGGCATCTCAACTATACATTTGATTATACGTTCAAAACAATCAATTTAGGAAACCATAGACATCACCCAACAATTAGCATGTTTTATAAATTACAAAAACCTTTACAATTCATATATTCATAATATCTTACTTTTCATGCTTGTAATTAACATCAAACATCGTTAACAATTTCGTATCAATACATGCATACAATCAATCAAATACAACATTGGAAAAATCATCCATTCATGTCATATTTAATGTAATGCAACACACCCATGCATGTGGTACCATTTTACCGCCCCATTAAATCTCGGGTCACGGATAACTCACCGTTCCATTATATCGCGGACACGGCTACCACCTCAACGTTCCATTAAATCGCGGACACGTATATTGGCCACCATGTTAATTCCACACAATGGGAATTAACAAATGCAACATGATATGTAAAGTATGTAACACTCAGCATACTATTAACATCAATCAACATATCATGCAACATCAACAACATCAATCATAACAGGATATGGATAGCATGTAATCACTCAGCATACTATCAAACATCGATCATATCAAGTTATATCATAATTCATGCTTGATACATCATCTAAAGCATGGCAATAACATCCCTATAGTGTTGGTATCATAACATACAATCGTTATTCGATACAATTATCAATCAACACTAGGCAATCAATAAACAGCATATGCAAAACATATCAAACACTGCACATTAAAACAGGATCACTCCGTACATAACAGCATGCACAGAAAACAAAATTCAGAAAACAACACAGGGGCATCAACACGGGTGCCCGTGTAAATCAACACTGCCCGTGTGGAAATGTGTCCAGAAAATGCATTATTTGCCAATACAGGGGATCAACACGGGTGCCCGTGTGAATCAACACGGCCCGTGTTGAAATGTGCCTGGAAACACATCTTTTTACCCATCCAGTGGATCAACACGGGTGCCCGTGTGGAACAACACGGCCCGTGTTGATGAGCGCGATCCCAAAATTCCTGCACCTGCAGCAGCTCATATATCCATATTTTTGCACGAAAATACCTTTCTACGGCAGTGCAATGCAGTACAAAAACATTCAATCTACCATGGGAACCTAAAATCCCTAATTGGTTCATAAAATTTGGGAACCTAAACCTTTTCTAACAAGATTCGACCCTAAAGTTATCAATCATTCAGAACATCATAGAAGATGGGGTTATCCTACGAATTACCCGACCAATTGCATCTAAACCCATAAGCAAATATAAGTGGAGTAGTAGCCCCCCTTACCTTATCAAATTGCAGCTTAGAACTCTTGAGCGATTGTCCGTCGTTCTTCAGAGCTCCAATCCCAAATATCTCCAAACACCTCACTAAAATACATAACAACCAAATTCACTTATAAACATAAACACTTTCTCCAATAATCACTTATTAAAATAAGCTCTTAAAGCTACTTAATTCCTCATAATCATATAGAAAATTTCACTAGCTTTCCAACGCATCAAACGGCGCCTAAATCGGAGTTACGGTTCAAAAGTTATGGCCGAAACGATTTTTGGGAAAAACCTACCCGAGCATCAACACAGAAGATCAACACGGGTGCCCGTGTGCATCAACACGGCCCGTGTTGATGACTCTGCAACATCATATTTCACGTTTTTATGCTTCCCAAAATCACCCCAACTCATTTCTAATCATCCCCAAACATCCTAAAACCATCAAAATCGAATTCCTACCATATAGCAATGATCTAAGGCATACAATAGGATCAATACCACATCAAAACCCAATCAATTCCATTCATGTTTCATCATCACAACAACCATGGCATCAAGAATCCATCATCCCTACAAATCCCTAACTCATATAGAATATATATCACAACTTATTCATAGTAAAAGAATGATCAACCCCTTACCTTGGATAATCTGCAGCTCCTGCAACTTCCTCGATCAATCTTCTCCTTCTTCTCCTTTCTCTTCTTTACACGTTCTCTGAGTTCCAAAATCCCAAAGTCTCAGTTTTACGTGAAAGTGAGCAAAAGTGACATATAAGTCCCAAATAACATTTTACTTCACTTGCACCCCCTCTTTTACCAACAACATCATAGCCCAATAACCTTCAATCCTTATTTTTTTTTCTACAATTATTTATAAAATAAATAATAATCCTTTTATTTTATATTAACCCAAATAAAATAATTTTATTGGTTTCAAATAAAATAACTCTTATTAAGATAATTCCAAATAAATAGAACTGGGGTGTTACAACTCTCCCCCACTTAGGATATTTTCGTCCTCGAAAATCCAATCGACACAACCACTCTCAACACCAATTCTGGACATACCAAACACTCAACGTATTATCAACCAACAACTGTTGCACTCAGGCACACAACGTCGTCTTTTCGTCTTAACAATATTACATGATCAACTTAGCGACCATGTCGACACCAAAACATACACAACTAATCCTAACGATATACCCGATATTAGCTCATCGACACCCTTAACACCATCTTGATACATCCCTTATGAAGTAATAACATCCACAACTACTTATACTTGAACATACAACCATCATATTATCATCTTGACAACATTCTTAATACAAACTCACGCGCCAATTCATCCCTTAATATACGAATTCCAATTATCAACCAAATACTTACAACTTGATTACTCTCGTCATATCACTCTTATAGTGACATCCACATAACCGACCAAATCACCTTTAACACAATCTGAAATATTACCATTCCTTTCAGTAATCAACACTGACATCACAACAACGAAAACAAAATTCTCATAACATCTGCTTACGGGTCTTAATCCAAAAATTATATACAACTCTCCATAAACCAACAACCACATTAATATCCTTATTAAATCAACTGACATTTATAATAAACCAACATACTCTGGCACATCACGCTTCAGATGCGCAACTCTGATTACTTATAAAGTATCAACTCTACCAAGTTTACTCCAATTGCCACTCTTGGATGAAACATTCATATACTTCCATGAATTCCCAATTTTCATAAAACATAACTACGACTTTATCATCTTTTTTTTTAGTAACATAATCCTCAAAAATCGTCTTAAAAACATAACCACATTACAACCACATACAGTACATGGATCCAATTAATTCCAACAAGATGACTCATCTTCTTCCAACCAAACTCGCACTTTAATAAACAAACTTATAATTTCACTTCTTTTAAATAGCAACAAGAAACCAAAATAACAACATATTCTTCAGAATGCACTATACTAGTCGACACAACACGTCTATCCATCAACTATGATTCCGTCTACTATCAACAATAGATTAAGGGTGATCAGTTCCTCAATTTGCCGATAGATAGACGAAAAACATAACGGAGCATAAACCATCATTACCAAACTATAATATTGTTCCTTCCGAACTCTTTCTCAAATCATTCACAACATCATAATCCAACAATTACCAATCATCATAAGATCCACCTCTGACACTTTCGCATCCTTCCATGCAGAACAACATGTCTCTCAACTCATTTCCAAACAACATTTTACGATTGAACTCGTCTCAACAACTGCAATAACAACCACCCATGTCCAAAAAGTTTATAATTCCTTAACCGACTTCAAAGTCTCTTCCTATGAGAATACTTCTACCACACTTGGAAACATTTTCATATAAAAGAAATATACTTTTATCTCCTTGCAGGTTCAAACAGAACATCAATCCAACAATCCAAACACAAGATACGGATCCCAAAGTTATCCGAAAATACGAACACTAACGTCATACAACAACCTAATACAACACATCTTACGACAACATCGGAATAAAATTTCTTTATCCATACTTCACATCCTTCTTCACTCTTTCAATTTTTCAACAAGAAACACCCAACGTCCAACACAATTATTTCCTTCGATACATGCCTCCCAAGCATAAAATTATATTCTATAATGAAGGTAATTACTTGTAGATTCTATAACTTCATGAATCGCTCAAATCCGAGTTACGAGTAAAAAGTTATCATCTTTGCAATGGGACTGGTTCATAATTCCCGCATGCAGAATTTTCCAAAATTCAGCATCAGACCAAAATATAAAAATGCATTTTTCTCCTTCTTCACGAACTTTCCGAAGACAAATCTTATATGCAAACTATATGGAATTTCGTAAGCTTTCCAAAAAGTCAATAACCGCTTTGATCGGAATCACGAGTAAAAAGTTATACCACTTTTACTAACAGCTACTCCAAAATTACAAAAATCTGAATTTGAGATTGATGAACATAAGTTCCATCTTTCTCTCTTTCTTCCAAAATTCACCCACATCCTTTCTTTTTATCCAACTACGAAAATCATCCGATATTAATCCAACTATACTAAAGACATACGATCCGACGAGTTAATCCCTTCAACTTATCATTTTCTTTGGAATAAACTTTATTCTCAATTGTCTTAAATTCACCGTCTAAAAACCTACCCACATTTTCAACTTGACCGATACAGATTCATGAGTCCATACTCTCGCCGGTTCGCAACAACAGCGACTCAATGACCTTTGCACTCTTCCGATCAACGTCGCCTTCAACAACTTCATGATACTTGATGAAATAGTGTAAATTACAACCATCCAGAATAACTCGCACACCAAGTTTTCAACACAATTCTTCGAACATAACAACATACATTGACTTTAGTGGCATGCTACCATAGGATATTAGTCCAATTACTACACTAATAGTATCCAAAATATTCCTCAAGGTAATCAACTAAGGTTCAGTTCCACTTTCCGACCATTAGAGATCAAAACATAATTTAGCCATTTTCCACAAAACCACACAGTACGCGCCGCGACCACTAGTTGGCGCCGCGAACTGTACGAGACAGAAAGGGATTTTTGCATGACGGCATCTCTTCAACGCAGTTTAATCCAGTTTCCCATACGAGTTCACTAGCACACCAAAATTCTTGGATCTATATCACCTTCGTATTCAGGAAGCATCCAAACTTCAACAACATTTGCATTGTCGCCGTCAGCAACATTCTGAACCGGCATATCACAACTGAAGCGCATCCGAGAAGAAAAGCTTCTCCTCCACTTATCTTCAAGTCAACTCCTGCAACAAACAGTTAGAAAAGCAAAAAGTATCGACAGTGTTTCACACACTTGTCGCGCACTAAGGGATAAACAACATATCGACAATATTCAACTGTCACGCTACACAACTGACTCAAGACTCTGGTCGCAACGACCGACTATGCTCTGATACCACTGTTGTAACACCCTCTAAAACCCCGAACAAAATTTTGCAAATAATTAAAATTATAATTTCAGAGTACATGTATTAACGAGGATGCCACAATTCTCTTTTAATAAAAACAAGTTCCTGTCATGCATAACATAGAAGTAACTCATACATGTTTACACAGCGGAATAATTTGATTTAATAAAACCAATGTTATAATATTTTCAAAATCATCAGGGATTAACACCTGGAAAATGTCAACATCATATTATAACAAACATAAGGAAATAAACGAGTCTGACTAAAGCAGCTCGACAAACAAACGTTCCCGGAGTTACAACTATCAGAGCATGACCCGGACAATACTAAAACGGAAATAAACCAGAACGACAAGCCTTCGCCAAGCACCTGAACGAAGCTCTTCAATCTGAAATATTCAACAGTAAGGGTGAGCATCTCAACTATACATTTGATTATACGTTCAAAACAATCAATTTAGGAAACCATAGACATCACCCAACAATTAGCATGTTTTATAAATTACAAAAACCTTTACAATTCATATATTCATAATATCTTACTTTTCATGCTTGTAATTAACATCAAACATCGTTAACAATTTAGTATCAATACATGCATACAATCAATCAAATACAACATTGGAAAAATCATCCATTCATGTCATATTCAATGTAATGCAACACACCCATGCATGTGGTACCATTTTATCGCCCCATTAAATCTCGGGTCACGGATAACTCACCGTTCCATTATATCGCGGACACGGCTACCACCTCAATGTTCCATTAAATCGCGGACACGTATATTGGCCACCATGTTAATTCCACACAATGGGAATTAACAAATGCAACATGATATGTAAAGTATGTAACACTCAGCATACTATTAACATCAATCAACATATCATGCAACATCAACAACATCAATCATAACAGGATATGGATAGCATGTAATCACTCAGCATACTATCAAACATCGATCATATCAAGTTATATCATAATTCATGCTTGATACATCATCTAAAGCATGGCAATAACATCCCTATAGTGTTGGTATCATAACATACAATCGTTATTCGATACAATTATCAATCAACACTAGGCAATCAATAAACAGCATATGCAAAACATATCAAACACTGCACATCAAAACAGGATCACTCCGTACATAACAGCATGCACAGAAAACAAAATTCAGAAAACAACACAGGGGCATCAACACGGGTGCCCGTGTAAATCAACACTGCCCGTGTGGAAATGTGTCCAGAAAACGCATTATTTTGCCAATACAGGGGATCAACACGGGTGCCCGTGTGAATCAACACGGCCCGTGTTGAAATGTGCCTGGAAACACATCTTTTTACCCATCCAGTGGATCAACACGGGTGCCCGTGTGGAACAACACGGCCCGTGTTGATGAGCGTGATCCCAAAATTCCTGCACCTGCAGTAGCTCATATATCCATATTTTTGCACGAAAATACCTTTCTACGGCAGTGCAATGCAGTACAAAAACATCCAATCTACCATGGGAACCTAAAATCCCTAATTGGTTCATAAAATTTGGGAACCTAAACCTTTTCTAACAAGATTCGACCCTAAAGTTATCAATCATTCAGAACATCATAGAAGATGGGGTTATCCTACGAATTACCCGACCAATTGCATCTAAACCCATAAGCAAATATAAGTGGAGTAGTAGCCCCCCTTACCTTATCAAATTGCAGCTTCGAACTCTTGAGCGATTGTCCGTCGTTCTTCAGAGCTCCAATCCCAAATATCTCCAAACACCTCACTAAAATACATAACAACCAAATTCACTTATAAACATAAACACTTTCTCCAATAATCACTTATTAAAATAAGCTCTTAAAGCTACTTAATTCCTCATAATCATATAGAAAATTTCACTAGCTTTCCAACGCATCAAACGGCGCCTAAATCGGAGTTACGGTTCAAACGTTATGGCCGAAACGATTTTTGGGAAAAACCTACCCGAGCATCAACACAGAAGATCAACACGGGTGCCCGTGTGCATCAACACGGCCCGTGTTGATGACTCTGCAACATCATATTTCACGTTTTTATGCTTCCCAAAACCACCCCAACTCATTCCTAATCATCCTCAAACATCCTAAAACCATCAAAATCGAATTCCTACCATATAGCAATGATCTAAGGCATACAATAGGATCAATACCACATCAAAACCTAATCAATTCCATTCATGTTTCATCATCACAACAACCATGGACACAAGAATCCAACATCCCTACAAATCCCTAACTCATATAGAATATATATCACAACTTATTCATAGTAAAAGAATGATCAACCCCTTACCTTGGATAATCTGCAGCTCCTGCAACTTCCTCGATCAATCTTCTCCTTCTTCTCCTTTCTCTTCTTTACACGTTCTCTGAGTTCCAAAATCCCAAAGTCTCAGTTTTACGTGAAAGTGAGCAAAAGTGACATATAAGTCCCAAATAACATTTTACTTCACTTGCACCCCCTCTTTTACCAACAACATCATAGCCCAATAACCTTCAATCCTTATTTTTTTTTTCTACAATTATTTATAAAATAAATAATAATCCTTTTATTTTATATTAACCCAAATAAAATAATTTTATTGGTTTCAAATAAAATAACTCTTATTAAGATAATTCCAAATAAATAGAACTGGGGTGTTACACAAAGCCTATCAAATACAGATCAAATAAATTATTAAAATTCATGGAAACCCTCTATAAATCATAAGTATACAGACCCCCAATCAATCAAACAAAATATAAAACTTTAAGTCCTAGGACGCGCTAAAACCCACCCCAATAAGCAATGTTTCATCATTTAAATGTACTATAACATATATCTAACATATAACATCAATTACCAATATCAAAACATGATTCAAACATCAATTTCATGATTTCACATTCAAACCCTAACATGTCAAAATCTAGAAATTTAAGAACAAAATTCCTTATCATGCTTACTACCCATTACATACCTCACATACTCTCATAATAATGCAAATTATCCATCCTTACCTTGGATGGAGATCCTTTCTAGATTCTTGCTATTCTCGTCTTCTTTTTTTTTTCTTCTCTTTCTTCTCTTCTCTTGTTTTGACAATAACAAAAATTCTTACTAACTCTTATTGTCCAATTAATTACTAATGTTATTCTCACACCCAATAACCCAATACACATATGACACGTATATTCACAAAATTATACAATTAATTAATTACTAAATTAAATAATAATTAATAAAATAAATAACTAATTAAATTACTAATAAATAAAAATTGAGATATTACACCATACATCAATAATAATTTCTTTTATGTGAAAATATA
Source organism: Vicia faba (assembly GCA_948472305.1). Lineage (NCBI taxonomy): Eukaryota > Viridiplantae > Streptophyta > Magnoliopsida > Fabales > Fabaceae > Vicia > Vicia faba. The sequence goes on along the minus strand of CATIWC010002665.1, from coordinate 148,485 downwards.
TAATTTTATTTTATTTAACAAAGAATACATATAACATATAACATATTATCATACATCCTAAATTTTTTGGATTCATCCGGGACTATTTCATCTATATTAGTTGGAGAAGCCTTTTGATTCTAATTACTTAGAGATTATGTTTTAGGGTCCAAACTTTAGATAATGTTGTTTCTTCCTCACAACATAGGTGTGGCTGCTCCTATTTCATGTTGTACCCATGAGATTGACTTTCACCTTGTTGCATATTTTATAAAAATACACCACTCTTAAAAATCATTCAGCTCATACTCTCTAATTTTAGTGTTTTGATGATAACACCCAACTTATTCTCCATTTCTCTCTTAAAATATTGCAAATACTCTTTCAAAAAAATTTAAATTGAATAAATATTTTCTCAACATTTTATAAATATATTTTAATAATAGAAGTATAGAAAAAATTGGAAAAATAAAAAGTAAACACTATTGTATAAAATATTGAGAAGATACTTTTTTTTTCTCAACTTGTATTCTATTTCTTAAACATATTTTAAAAATATTAATATATATATATATATATATATATATATATATATATATATATATAAATATAATATATATATATATATATACTATATATATATATATAATATATATATATATATATATATATATATATATAATATATATATATATATATATATAATTTGTTATATTTTTGGATAAATAAAATAGAATGGCATAAAAGAAAAACATGATTCAACTCTAATTTAATTTGTTTATTGTAGAAATTTTAATATCTATATATAATTCTAATTTAAAAACATTAATTTTAAAATAAAATGAAAAATAAATTTATTATAATATTTTTTTAACTATATATAAGATTGAAACAAAATTGGTAATCACCATTTTTATTCAAGACAAAGTTTATCATTTTAATTAAATTTACATTTTATTTTATTGTATTGCCACATGATTGTACCACCCTGATATTGTGAAATTTGACACAAATAAATTTCATAAAATAAAATATTAACATATTATATTTTTAATCACTCTCTTTTCTAACTTCATACATTTTTTTTATAAATTTTGTATATAGATCAAAGATCAATTAAAACCATGAAACATTTTATTCATTTCAGATTCCCTAATCCATCTGCATTTTAGAGTTCTATCATACAAACAAACATTAAAAGTAGAAAAATAAAGTTTAAAGTACTTATAGAAAAAATATTGATATAACAAATTGTTTTTTCTCTTAATATGAAGTATCTCATCATTTATATATTTTTAACACAATGTCATGGTTAGTACATGGAATCATATATATATATATATATATATATATATATATATATATATATATATATATATATATATATATATATATATATATATATATATATATATATATATATATATATATATATATATATATATATATATATATATAATATATATATATATATATATATATATATATATATATATATATATATATATATATATATATATATACTATATATATATATATATATACTATATATATATATATATATATATATATAATATATATATATATATATACTATATATATATATATATATGATTCCATGTACTATATTACATGTTATTTATGTTTGACACAAATTTGTTATTTTATGTGATTATATCATATAGTATTTATGAGTTAAAATTATTCATGATTATTTTAGGTAAAAAAATAAAATATCATACAATAGAATATTCAACTAAATATGAAGGAGTTTTCCATGAAAAAAAAATACTTACTTATATTTACAATTGAAAGGAGTGCTTAAAAATATTATAAAAATGTGTTTTATATAATTATTAAATTAAAACTTTTAATTAATATTTAAACATTGTGGGCTGCCACTTGAGTTTTTTTTTTTTTTGTCTCTCTTGTCCTATTTGTTGTTTTGGATTTTAAAAAATAAGTCTTTTATTTTGGGTGAGACTTAAAGTCCTTGGATCGACTATGTCTTAAACTAGAGGATATTTCTAGTTTCAGCATAACATAATTGTTGACAAGAGGATCAAGATAGTAAAGGGAATTCGTTTTTACTTTGATTGAATAATGAAAGTAATAATCTCACACTTACATTGATGATTAGGAGCTTATATATATTGTTAGGTAATAAAGCTAATTACAGTAAATAACTAATTACCAAAGAGTAAAAATAGTAAAGCTATGCTAACTATAGTAATGTTGACAACCCTCTCAAGTTGGATGGTGGATGGAACACAATCCCAATTTGGACACCATGGATGAAAAAACAGGAGACTGAAGTGGTTTTGTAAACACATCAGCTAGCTGCGATTTTGAAGGAACAGAAAGAAGATGAATTAACTTGGACTGCAACTTTTCCCGAATAACGTGACAATCTAGTTCTACATGCTTGCTACGCTCATGGAGTGTTGGATTGTGAGCAAGATAAATGGCAGACTTGTTGTCACAATAAACCGAAGCCGGTTGCGAAAAAGAAACTTGAAAATCATTGAACAAATATTGAAGCCATTGTAGCTCACATGTTAAAGATGCCAAAGCACGGTATTCTGCCTCAGTGGAAGAGCGAGAAACCGTATTTTGCTTCTTAGATTTCCAAGAGACCAATGAAGTGCCAAACAATACGCAGTAGCCAGTAATAGATCGTCGGGTATTGGGGCAACAAGCCCAGTCAGAATCTGCAAAACCATGCAGCTGCAATGGAGTCTGACTGGAGAAGAAAATGCCTTTAGCCGGACAGGATTTCAAGTAGCACAAAACGCGAGTAGCAGCATTATAATGAGGGACTAAGGGCTTGGAAACATACTGACTGAGATGTTGGACAACAAAAGAGATATCAGGCCTAGTATGAGTCAAGTAGAGAAGTCTGCCAATTAAGCGTCTATAGCCGGATGGATCTGCATAGGGATCACCATCAGTAGCTGACAGTTTGGTGTGAGGGTCAACTGGTACAGGAGCAGGCTTAGCACCAAGGAACCCAGTGTCTTCAAGGAGCTCAAGAACATACTTCCGTTGATTTAGAAAAAATACCAGAGGAGGAACGAGCAATTTCTAAGCCAAGAAAAAACCTGAGTTGGCCAAGGTCTTTGATCTTGAACTGTTGATCAAGAGACTGTTTGACAAGCTTAATTTCCTCAAGGGACGTACCTGCCAAGACGATGTCATCAACATAAACAAGTAAAGCTGTAAAGGAAGAACCATGAGACTTTACATAGAGGGAGTGGTCAGCTTGAGAGGGTTTGTAACCCATAGACACAAGGGCAGTAGAGAGTTTGAAGTACCATTGGCGATTGTCCTGTTTCAAGCCATAGAGTGACTTGTTCAGTTTGCATACCTTCGAAGAGTTCGTAGCATAACCAGAGGGAAGGGTCATGTAAACATCTTCATGTAGGTCACCATGAAGAAAGGTGTTATTCACATCCAATTATTCTACAAACCACCCTTTAACAGAAGCAAGAGCTAATAAAACACGCACATTAGTCATCTTAGCTACTGGAGAAAAAGTGTCAAAGTAATCCACCCCTTCCATTTGTGTATAGCCTTTGGCCACAAGGCGAGCTTTGTACCTTTCTATGGATCCATTAGCATGATATTTGATCTTTATACACCCATTTACAACCTATTGGAGTCTTGCCACAAGGAAGATCCACAACAGTCCATGTATTATTTACCTCTAGAGCTGCAATATCAACATTCATTGCCTCCTTCCAACAGTCAAACTTGGAAGCTTGGTTGTAAGTTTTGGGCTCAATGTTAGATGAAATAGAGCAGCAAAACAATTTATAGGCAGGAGAACAATGATTATAAGTCAAAACAGATGAAAGAGGATAAGCAATAGAAGTGGAATTTTGATTAGTACAGCTAGATATATTATTGCAGTGATAGTCCTGCAAATAGCTTGGAAGTCTTTTAATACGAGTTGAGACTCTAAGAGGGGTAGAGGTACTGGCTTCAGTACTAGCATGAGCTGGAATATAGGTTGAGTTGGGTTCAATAGGTTGAGTTGGGTTCAGATAAAGATTAGGTAGGGTGAGAATAACCTATAGGTGATTGAAGTGGAGTAGAAGGGTGAGCTGGTGCAAAATTAACAGGTGGAGAGGTGACAGGTGACTGGTCTGCTATAGAAGCAGGGACAAAGGTGAGAGGGACCAAATTTTGGTCCACAATGTTTAGGTCTGCAAGATTCTGGGCTGCAACAGTAGGGTTGATGTTGGAATTATGTAAGGGACCATTTGATAAAGGAGAGATGTCATCAATATCCAAAGATCCAACATATATAGGAAAGTGTTGGGACTCTTGGGAAGAAGACTGATTGGATAGAGATTGAAATGGAAGGGTATCCTCATAGAAAATGACATTTCGTGAAAGGAAAATATCATGAGATTGGAGGTCATAGATGGTATAACCCTTGGTTCCATCTTTGTAGCCAATAAAGGCACATTTTCTTGCTCTGGGATCGAATTTAGATCTGTGAGCTTGAATAGTTGTTGCATAAGCTAAACAACCAAAGACTTTGAGGTGAAGAAGGGTAGGGGGATTTGTGGAGCAACTCATAAGGGGTTTTAGATTTAAGCAAGGGACTAGGAATTCTGTTTATGATGTGAACAACATGTTGAATGCAGAAGCTCCATAAGGAGAGAGGGATATGAGCATGGAAGTATAAGGATCTTGCAACATTTAAAATATGCTGATGTTTACGTTAAACTATGTCGTTTTGTTGTGGAGTTTCAATACAAGACCTTTGGTGAATTATACCTTTAGACCTAAGGAAATCAGTTAAGGTGACAAATTCAGTCCCATTGTCGGATCTGAGACATTTCAAAGAAGTATTGAATTGATTTTCTAGATAAGCCACAAAATTAATGATGCAATTTTTGGTTTCACTTTTGCTTTTAAGGAGAATTATCCATGTGAACCTAGAGTAATCGTCCACTAAGGTAAGGAAATACCCATGTCCAAAAATAGAAGTTGTGGCAAAGGGCCCCCACACATCAGCATGCAATATTTGAAAAGGAAATGTAGAATTGGTAAAGCTATTAGGGAAAGGTAATTTCTTTTGCTTAGAAAAATGACAACTATCACAGGGTGTCATATTATTTTTACAAGGTATGTAAGGAAACTGCTTAGAGATAATTTGCATACCAGATTCAGAAATGTGACCTAATCTGGAATGCCATTTCTCAAAAGAATCAGAGGAAATAGAATTTCAAGAAGAAAAACTAGTGGCAGTATCTATTACATACAATCCTCTTTGGAGCTTAGTTGTACCAATCGTTTCCAAGGAATGGTTCTGCAAAATTTGACAAGAGTTAGTGGTGAAACTCAAATGACACTTATTAGTGCTTGCTAACTTTGTGACAGAGATTAGGTTTACTTGAAAACAAGGAATGTAGAGGACTTGGTTGATAGTGATAGATGGGGATATAACCACACTACCCGAAATAGAAGCCAAGACTTGGGAGCCATTTGGTAAAGACACAGAAACAGGGATAATATTTTGATATGTAGTAAAAAAGGAAAGATCAAAAGTGATGTGATCAGTAGCACCAGTATCTAATATCCAAAGATTGGAAGGCTTACCAAGTTGGGAAGAAGCAGGAGAATTCATAGCAAAAGGAGCAGTTGTTACAGCATTAACTGTTGGTTGGGAACTAAGTTTTGACTGTTGAAGAGTTTCAAGAATGCCTTGATACATTTCCTGAGTAAATTGAAACATGGACTGTGCAGATGAGCCTTGTGAAACAGACTCCAAAACGACAACATTTGAGGTATTGTTGGCTTGAGATGAAGGATTCTTTTGCTTGTGTGTCTTGTACCCAGGAGGATAACCAATCTTCTCAAAGCAGTTATCAACAATGTGGTTGTTCTTACCACAGTGAGTGCATGTACGATTACCCCCTTTGAAAGAACCTTGTCCCTTTCCCTTATAGTAACTCCCTTTGTTATTGGAATTGTGGTGATTAGAGCTAACTTGCATAGCTACGACAGGTTCAGATGCAATTTCAGTAGCAGATTTTTGGTTAGAGCTAATCAGTTCTCGCTCTTGTTGCAAAACCAATGAAAAAGCATGTTCAATATCAGGCAGAGGGTTCATCATCATGATTTGTGATTTGGAGTGCAAGAAACGTTCATTCAAGCCTTTTAGGAATCGAATAACAAAGTCTTGTTCACGATAGGCTCTAACAGATTCAATTGCGCCACAAGAGCAAGGAATTGAACACTTACAGTAAGGAAGAGGACGATAATTCTCCAATTCGTCCCAATAAACCTTCAATTGAGTGAAGTAATCTGAAATATCAAGAGTTCCTTGACGAAAGCGATACAGATCCTCTTGCAAATTGGAAATGCGGAAGATATCACTCTGTGAGAAACGAACGCGCAAATTCTTCCAAACTCCTGCAGCAGTGTCAATCCAGAGGACAGAACGAGCAATGGATTCGGAGAGAGAACGATGAAGCCATGCCAATACCATCGTATTACATCGGATCCATGGTGCGTACATCGGATCGGAGACGGGAGGCTTCGGAAGGGAGCCATCAACGAACTTATCTTTGTTCTTCGAAATCAGCGCGATATGCATCGAACGTGACCAGGTATGGTAGTTCTTGGCGGTTAGCAGCGGCGAAACAAGAATCAGCGCCGGATTCTCGTTCGGATGCAAGTAGTAAGGCTTTGCAGAGTTGGTGGAGAAATCAATGTGGTTCTGGAGCGCCATAGATGCACCTTCAAGGAGAAAGAGGAAAGGGATGAATCAAGATTCAGTCGGAGAAAACGGTTACAACTGGTGGCTACCAGAACTCAGATGAGCTCTGATACCATGTTGACAAGAGGATCAAGATAGTAAAGGGAACTCGTTTTTACTTTGATTGAATAATGAAAGTAATAATCTCACACTTACATTGATGATTAGGAGCTTATATATACTGCTAGGTAATAAAGCTAATAACAGTAAATAACTAATTATCAAAGAGTAAAAATAGTAAATCTATGCTAACTATAGTAATGTTGACAATAATATAAAGAATGAGATCAAAGTGATGCAGATCAATTACATCTGAGAAGTGAGCTTAAGAACTTGATACGAAGGATAAATTTTGACCAACACTTATCACAATCATCCATTGAAATATGTACTGTGAAACAGTTACTTCCATGTAAATTCTCAAACTAAAAAACAAATTTAGCGAAGTGTCACACTTCTTTCCCACCCATCTCAGAACGACTAACCCGGGTTTAAAAACCTCTATTTTTCATCCTGACATGATAAAGTTGGTATTTTTACTCTAGTTTACATTTCTGTTAAATTTGATGTTCTTCTATTCAAAAGTTTCTTGTTCTTATCCAGGAGAGCTATTTATTAGGCATTGAATACATTTCTCTTAAAATCTTCAGTTTGACAAAATTCGGTTGTGATCAAATTAGGATATTAGTCGTTTTCTTAGTTTTTATTTGAATTTGGATGAACATGGAAACTACTCTACAGCCAGGTGGTGATTTAGAGTAGTGTTGTAGTGATGCCATTTTCTGAAGATACTTTGAAGTATCAAATTGTTTGATTTCCTTTGTTCTTTTCAGATCGAAGAGTCCAGGAAGATAATTGGTCCTATTGCAGACAACTTCCCGACTATATGCTCGGATGCATCAATGCTAAGGTTTCTTAAAGCACGAAACTATAATACTATAAAATCTGCAAGGATGTTTCATGTTCCACCAATTTCCATATTTCATTACAACATTTGGAATTGCTTCAGAATTAAGTTACAACATTAGTTTTACGGTTTAAATTAAATACACACGAAACAATTATGAAGCTAAATTGAAGGATTACTTACATGTTGAAGCGACGAGGAGAAGTAAATTTCGCTTTCAATCTTACTTACAAAATGTTCGATAAAATGCCTCCGCCGTTGAACTCCTCATGTTTGTATCATTGATGTGCATAATCAGATCATTGTCCTTTTTTTAAAATTAAGAAATGCACTAGACTAATAAACATTGTCCATAACTGATAAGAGCATCAAGTGCTTCAGCCAAATGTATTTATCTACAAAATTAGTTATATTTATTACCTTTTCTGCAGCTGCCTAATTATTTTAGTTAGCTTCATTGGTAGTAGAAGTAAGAATGGACATTGTAGAAGTATTCTAAACATGTGTATTCTTCAAATCTGAGCCAATGTATATAAAGCATGTTGCAATGAAACCATCTGACATGTTCTGCAACATTTTTATTTTTGAAGGTTTATGATTCACCCAAGCAATATGTGTGTTGAATCAAAGGTATATAACATAACTCATTAAACAATTTATTAAACAATTTGTTAGTTTTCATGGTTTATTTTGTTAGTTGTATAATTTTTGTTCAATTATACTTGGGCTTTTAGCATATGTATTTGGGTTTGAGCACTTTATCTATATAAAGGGTGATTATGTTTGTAATCATCATAGAGCAATAATAATACAGTCAGTTAGAAAGTTAGTTACGCTTAAGTAACTCTCTCTCTCTCTCTCTCTCTCTCTCTCTCTCTCTCTCTCTCTCTCTCTCTCTCTCTCTCTCTCTCTCTCTCTCTCTCTCTCTCTCTCTCTCTCTCTCTCTCTCTCTCTCTCTCTCTCTCTTCTCTTCTTCTTCTTCTTCTTCTTCTTTTTCTTGTTTTCTCAAAATCATCTTTCTTGAATCCTTTGTTCCAATAAATTGGTATCAGAGCTTGTTTGCGATTCAGAGAAAATCTAATGGCAAACTGATCAACAACATCAACACAGTTTCCAGTGAATCTACCGATTTTCAAAGGTGAAAATTATCAACGGTGGGTTGCGCAAATGAAGTTTATTTTCAGATTTCAAGATGTCGTAGAAATCTTGAATGATGGAATATCAGAACTGGAAGTAGATGGTACGGAAGTCCAGAAAGCTGCGCACAAAGATCAGAGGAAGAAAGATGGCAAGGCGCTGTTCTTGATTCACCAGTGTGTGGATTGTGACGTATTCGAGAAGATAATTGAAGAAGAAACAACAAAAGGAGCTTGGGAAAAGCTGAAATCCTTGTGTGGTGGAGATGAGAAACTGAAGAAGGTGAAGTTACAGAAACTGAGGAAGTAGTGAAAGATGCTTCAGATGAAAGAGGATGAATCTATTTCTGCATATTTTTCAAGAGTTGTGGCGCTAACAAACTAGATGAAGGCATGTGGTGAACCGTTTACGGATCTCCAAAAGATAGAAAAGGTATTGAGATCCTTAATTGCACATTTCGATTACTTTGTTGTGACAATTGAAAAGGCCAAGAATCTATCTAAGATGAAGTTGGAAGAACTTCAAGCTTCATTGGAGGCTCACGAAATGAGGTTGCAGCAGAGAAACTCAAAAAGAGAGAAGACAACTGAACAAACATTGCAATCAAGATTCAGCAAGAAAGATGGAAAAGAGAAGACGAAGCAGCGAAAGAATCTTGCTGGTGATGAGAAGTCAAGAAAGAATACTGCCTCGAAAGGTGTGGGCAACAAGTATTCTGGGAAGAAAGTTGACACGAAAGAGGTGAAATGTTACAATTGTCAAGGTTTTGGCCACTATGCTAGAGACTGTCGAAGAAAGAAAGTTGTGAGGTCGAAAGATAGTGATGAAGCTCAATATGCACGAGTTGGAGATAGTGATTCTGATGATGTGTTGTTGCTGGTGAACACCCAGTCGAGTACTGAGAAAAACAACATGTGGTATCTGGATTCAAGATGTACCAACCACATGACTGGCAATAAAAACTGGTTTACCAAGTTAGATGAGTCAGCCGAAAAGGTGATAAAGTTTGCAGATGACAGGTATATCAAATCAGGTGGTAAAGGAGATATTTCGATTATCAAAAAGGATGGTTGAAAGGCTACTATCACTGAAGTTCTATATGTACCTTCGATGACAAGTAACTTGATAAGTGTAGGTCAATTACTTGCAAAAGGCTTCAATATGAAGTTGGAGAATAATCAGATGAAGGTATATAGGGATGATGGGAGGCTAATAATGAAAGCACCATGGACATCTAAACTTCAAAAGTTTATGTATGCTCAATAAGAAAAGAATGGTGCTTGGGTTTCCGTATGTAAAGGAACCAAAACAGATATGTGAGGAATGCTGCAAAGCTAAACAGGCAAGGAAGGCGTTCAAACGTGACTTGCCTATAAGATAAAGGCAAAAACTGGAGCTGGTTCATTCAGATGTGTATGGACCCTTTGAAGTAAAGTCAAATGGAGGTAACAAGTATTTCCTTACTTTCATTGATGAATTCACTAGACATATGTGGATTTACTTTATTGAGAGGAAGAGTGAGGTATTCACACAGTTCAAGAATTTCAAGTTGCATGCTGAGAAACAAAGTGGCTGCAAATTGAAGAAGTTAAGAACTAATGGTGGTGGTGAATATACTTCTGCTGAATTTTCTAGATTTTGTAATAAGGAAGGTATAGAGAATGAGGTTATTGCATCCTATACGCCTCAACATAATGACATAGATGAGAGAAAGAATAGAAGTGTATTGAACATGATGAGATGTATGTTGAAAGCTAAGAATATGCCTAAAAGATTTTGAGCTAAAGCAGCTTCGACAGCAGTATACATTCTAAATAGATGTCCAACAAAGAAGATGGTCGAAAAGACACAGCATGAGGCTTGGACAGGATCGAAGCCAAATGTAGGTCATCTTAGAGTTTTTGGATCAATATGTTTCAGGCATGTACCTGAAACATTGAGAAAGAAGCTGGATGATCAAAGTGAAGTCATGACTCATAGGTTATCATTCGACTGGTGCATATAAGTTGTATTCACCAATCGAAGATAAACTTGTGATCGGTAGAGATATTCTTGTAGACGAAAGCGAAGGGTGGGATTGGAGTCGAAGTTCAGTTCGACAAGAATCAGACACAATCACAACTGTGTTCGAAGAAGATGAACATAATGAAGCTTCGACAAGTCGAAATGAACAAGGTGATACTTCGACTGGTCGAAATGAAGAACCACCTGTGCTGAATGAAAGAAGATCCACAAGAACAAGAACTGAGTCGACTAGGCTAATTGGATATGAGGGGTTTCCAGATCAAGCAATCGATGCAGATGGTGACTTAATTGAAGAAGCCATGATGATGGCTGAAGCAGAACCAATTGATTTGGGTGAAGCCTTGAGAAATTTGAATTGGTGTGAAGCCATGAAAGAAGAACTTAGAGTCATTGAGAAGAACAAGACTTGGGAGCTTGTCGAAAGAACCAACAAGAAACCAATCGATGTGAGATGGATCTACAAGGTGAAATGAAGGCCAAATGGTGAGATTGCAAAGTATAAGGCAAGACTGGTGGCCAAAGGTTTTCTACAAAAACCTGGTATTGACTTCGATGAAGTATATGCGCCTATTGCAAGGATCAAAACAATCAAGATTGTTGTCTCGATAGCTGCATGTAGAGGATGGAAAATGCACCAATTTGATGTAAAGTCAACATTATTGAATGGTCCATTGCAAGAAGAAGTCTACGTTACTCAACCACCAGGTTTTGACGTTAAAGGGCAAGAGTCGAAAGTTTACAGATTAAGGAAGACTCCCTATGGCTTGAAGCAAGCTCCTAGAGCTTGAAATAAAAGGATAGATAGCTTCCTAATTGAAGCAGGTTTCACAAAGTGTGTCTCTGAATATGGAATGTATGTAAATGATGTCAAAAGTGCCAATCAAATCATCTTATGCCTCTATGTTAATGACTTATTATAGGATCAGACGAAGTTGAGATAATGAAGGTAAAGTCGAAGTTAATGCAGGAATTCTAAATGTCTGATTTAGGGAATCTCTCCTATTTCCTGGGAATGGAATTCAAAGACATCGAAGAAGGAGTTTTCTTGCATCAAACGAAATATGCTCAAGATATACTGAAGAGGTTCCATATGAACAACTGTAAGGCAACTGTTACTCCATTAGAGACTGGAGAAAAGCTGAAAAAGGAATCAAATGATGAATTTGTAAGTTCGACCCTTTACAAACAAATCATTGGATCCTTGAGGCATCTTTGCAATACTAGACCAGATATCTGCCAAAGTGTAGGATTATTGAGCAGATTTATGGAGAAACCTCAAGAATGTCATCTCATTGCAGTAAAGGGGGTGTTGAGATACATAAAGGGAACTATTGATCATGGTGTGTTGTTACCAAAGAAATCGAAGAACAACTCAGATGTCGAAGTTCATGGATACACTGACTCAGACTTCAGTGGAGATCAAGACAAAAAGAAGAGTATTGCAGGATATATTTTCATGATCGAAGGAGCTCCAATCTCCCGGAGTTCGAGGAAGCAAAGCATCGTGACTTTGTCATCATGCGAAGCAGAATATGTGGTTGCATCATATACTGCATGCCAAGCAGCATGGATCGAAATGCTACTTGAAGAACTCAGAATAATGGAATCGAAGATGAAGTTGTTTGTTGATAACAAGTCAACTATAAACCTTGCGAGTCACCTAGTTTGTCATGGTCGAAGTAAACACATTGAAAGAAGGTATCATTTTCTGAGGGATCAAGTCAACAAAGGGAAGCTCGAAATAAAACATTGCAAGACAGAAATGCAACTAGATGACATATTCACCAAACTTCTGAAGAAAGTGAGGTTCGAAGAGTTAAAGAAAGGCATCGGGATGAGAAGTCTCAAGAACATGAATTAGGGGGTGTGTTAGTTGTATAATTCTTGTTCAGTTATATTTGAGCTTTTAGCATGTGTATTTGGGCCTGAGCACTTTGCCTATATAAAGGGCCATTATGTTTGTAATCATCATAGAGCAATAATAATACAGTCAGTTAGAAAGTTAGTTAAGCTTAACTAACTCACAATCTCTCTCTCTCTCTCTAATCTCTTCTTCTTCTTTTTCTTCTTGTTTTCTCAAAATCATTTTTCTTGAATCCTTTGTTCCAATATATTTTATGATAAACTAATTATTCTATGATGTTTTCTATATTTCGTTTGGTTCTTTAAAGTCATATGGGATGTTAGGAGATTTCCAATGTCATGTGGTTTTTTATTGACTCAAGACAAAGTAATTAGCATGTTATTAGTATTATGCTACATTTGATGTATAAATGAGCATGCTATAAGTCGTTGTAGAGTTCATATGTGCATGTGTTGCCAATGTTATGACAGTTCCACTTTTAATGATCACAATCCTATTAACTAAAAGTGGTTTATACACATTATGGTTGGTCATTAACTTTTATTGAGACTTAACATATTTTTAGAGAAGCCAGCATATCATGATTTACATTACCTTATTTATATACATTACCTTATTTATATGTTTTGACTTCTCTTCAAGTGTTCCAAATATATTATGAATACTACTTTATGTCCCTTGACTATTGAGTTTTCATTTACCTCACTGTCAGAATTACAAAAGCAATTCAAATTTCATGTTGATACAATTACATTTAGAATACCCATTATAAACTACTAATGACATTAACTATTGCAATATAAATACATTCAATTAATTCCAGGAAGTAGATTGAAAGAAAAGAAAACAATCCTGAATTTTTATTGACTATTTTTGTATGAAAATTAATAAATATTGTTATTTTTTTCTTGTGACTTTCATGTTAAATTCTCAATAATTTGACGAATACAATTAACTCTTCATTTTATTTTTTTATAGGTTAATTAATCTACCATGCGTATGGAGAGCTTTGAAATTGGAAATTTCCATTTTGAGTTAATGTTACATATGACATTAACTACATGTTGATACTTTAAGTACATCTAAATTTCCATTGAAGTTTTAATGAAAATTTCACATCTCTATTACACTATAATATGTCTACTATCATATGATTGTTCGATGTAAAAATACAACTTCCACTAAATTTCAATTAGTGGATGAATAATTTAACATATAAATGCTTTTTGCTTTTAATATTTTGTTGTTTGAAAAGTTATAGTTTTATTTCAACTATGTTAACGTGTAACCAATTTTGTTGAACGTTGCCATTTCAAATGTGTACCGTCTACATTTAGTGTAACCCCACCATGTTGTCTTCAGTGTGAAAAGGGGGGCTGGAGTGGACAACAGGTGGATTGGATCGGATTCGGTCCTAAATTTTCAATCCGGCTCTATTCATAGATGATAAATAGAGGTTCAATTTCGACCAGTTTTTATCACGGTTTTAGCGGTTTTCAGTTGTTCGGATATTGCAGTTTTTCGGATCGATTTATTCGGTCATGAATTACTTAAAAAATAAAATAAAACTCAAATATTAAAAAAACACAGAAGACACAAAAATTGCTCAGGAATTTTAAGATAGAAAAAAGTATGAACAATTAGAAAGAGTTAATAGATGAAATATATTCTTTAAAATAAATAATTTGATTAAAAAATAAATATGAAAAGAAAAAATAACTCTTCGAAACAAAGTGCAGGTATTTTATTATTAAGAAAAAAATATTACAAAATCTAGATCTGATAAATACTATTCAAAGTCAGATCTGGGTATATGCAGTGAACTGATTCAAAACCATTGTTGAAGATGAAGATTGAAGCCATATCTCATAGATGAGTTGAAGTCATAACAGAAAGTTGATTTGTTTACATTTTTATCCTCTGGGAAATGAGGATGCAGAAAAAAAATTGACAGATGAGAGAAATAAAAGGTTAAAAGAGGTACAAGTGAGAGAAAGAAACAATTAGGATTAATGAATGAACGACGACGGAGGTTCGTATTAGTAGGGAATGTGACAATGAAGAAACCCTGGTAGAGAGAGATATGGAAAGGAAGTGTGTTACTCTGATTGATAAGTGAATTACTTTATTTTGTGTTTATCTTTTTGGTTTGGGCCGACCACTTTTGGATTTTGTTGGGCCTAAACAAACCATCTGAATCCGACCGGTAAAACCAATGTAAACCCATAAATTGCTAAATCGATAACTTGATAAACTAGCCAATCCAAATCGTGGCTTAGCGAGCCTCATGGATAGGTCGGATTGGACCGATTTGTAAAATTTTGTTCAGCCCTAATACATGGATATGGCCAAGATATAAAGCATTTGTACTATGAAGCAAATCATACATGTATTCGTGCAAAAGTTCTAGCAGTCTGGGCAGCTGATAAAGGTAGCAATTGACATTTCATGATGATTTGACCCTGGGCTGCAATGCTGTAAAAAATGCAGGAAGTTGTCAATCCAACCCGTTTTCTAGGAAACTCTCTATACAACCAAGAGGTATGAATTCCCAAAACATGACGAGTTTACCATTAAAAAGCGGGTCATTGATTAATTCCCGAAACATGATGGGGCAACTATCTATATGATCAGGCGGTATAAATTCCCGAAACAGGACAGGTTTACCAACAAAAAAAAAACGGGTTAGAGATTAATTCCCGAAATTAGACGGGACAACTATCTATATGACCAAGTGGTATGAATTCCCGAAATAGGACGAGTTTACCAATGAAAAACAGATTGTAGATCAATTCCCGAAACAGGATGAGGTAACTATCTGCATGACCAAATGATTTCCCTCAGAGATTGAATTCAGAAAAGCATCTCCCTTCAGAGACTGAATTCTGAAAAGCATCTCCTTCAGGGCCTTCGTTCTGAAAAGCATTTTTCTTCATAAATTTTCCGAAAAAAACATTCTTCAGATATAGTCAGGCGTATACTCATTATGATACTCCTATCAACAGTAACTTCGGATGGCATCTGTAAGCCCATCCCCAGCGACATCCTATCATCTCTCCAAATGGAATCTTTAATCCCATTCAAGCAATACTATCAACTAACAGCGTTACTTCATGCACTGACGAGTGCAAATTTCTGGGCACTTAAGTGTTCAATCCTCTTCCACCTTCAGATCACAAATGGCGGACGTGCCAATCTAACTCTTCAGGTTTAAGAAGATTGAACAGGGGTAACTGTTGTACCTCAAAATTTTACCTCCCATTTTCTTCAAGACATCTCCTCATGCTCCTAGGGTTTTCAATTGCTCAAGGCTACTCAAGGTTTGATCAGACAAATTCTCCTCCTAAGCAGTTGACCTACAACTAAGGGTTCACTTTTCTCAAGGAAATTTGAGCTTATAATTCCTCAAGTGAATTTCATGGTTCTTCATATGTCTCAAGGAATGCTCATGCCAAATTTCAGGCCTTACATCACAAGATTGCTCAGTCAATTGCTCAAATGATTGAAAATCAATTGTATTGGATAAAAAAGTCAACTGTGGTCAACAAACAGTCAACCTTCAAGATTTTTGGTCAACATCAAGATTTTGAAGTCACATTCATCATTTGATCAAGGGTTGATCATGATTCATCAAGAAAACTCAAGATTCATCAAAAGTCAAAAGTTACCAAATTAGGGTTTTCTTAAGGAGAAGTCAACTGAACTTTAACCAAGCATAACTTTCACATGCTTCATCATATTTTTCGCAACCAAAGCTCATGTTTAAGGAAATTCAATTCTCTACAACTTTGTATCTCTAGATCAATTCCAAAGTCAACAAAAGACACTTTTTGTCAAGGTAACTTACATCAATATAAATCTTCAAATGAAAAATTGATCAACATAGAGATTGTAGAGGAAATCTCGAGCTTTCCCAAAAGTCCAAGACCACCTTCATATAATAAAAATTGAGAGAGTTATGATTGGTTCAAGTTAGGGAATTTGGAGAAAATGCATGAAACCCAGATTGATCAAACTTGAATTTTTGGGCTAGTGGGCTTATGTTTCAAGGTTCAAACGTGTATTAGGCCTCATAGTGAACCTATGAACCTATTCATACACCCCTTTGATCTTTATTCCATTTATTTTTTATTTTATTTATTTAAATTTAAAATAAATTAAATAAAACCAAGGCTTTCATACAAAGGTCCAAGCCCACTTCTTTTGACCTAACTTTCCTCTATATATTCCCATTATTCAGACAGCAAGAGGGACACGAAACCTTGCAAGAAGATCCTATACCAAAACTTTAAATTTTATCAAAACTAGGGCAAACCTCAAACCCTATTTGCAGTCTCTCTCCAAGCAAGCCAGTCATCCAAATCAATTTCAGAAGCATTATAGGATAAGATTGGATTGATTGTGATGATCCAAGAAGCCTAAACTCGTACTATGCATCACCAACTTTAGTTTTTTTTCATGAAATTCATATTGTCGTTTTCATTATGTTTTCATGCATACTAACATCACTAATGTGCTTCTGAGGTGCACTATGCAGGATAGACCCACCACATGAGTCCCATAACGGTCGGACAAGGGTTTGCCATGTTTACATCATTTTAGGTTGTCTTCTTCGTATCTCTTTATACAGGGGGAGTTAGCCAAAACCAAGGGAATCATTGAATTCTCAAGGTCCAAATTAGGGGGTAGGGTACCTTTGAACCACTAACGTTTGTTATTTTGCAGGGACAAAAAAAGAAGTCGCCGGAGAAGACGACCGAAGCTAGGGCTCCGGCGTCTCTCCGACCCAGTGATTTTGTTTATTATATATTTAATTGTTTTCATTGATATACCAGATGACAAAGCCACCCCAGTGGCAAGCGCGCGTATATTAAGGCATTGGTGCAGGAGGGCATGGGTCTGATCCCTGCCTTTTGTTGTTTTTTCATGTTTTTTACAATTTTAAAAGTTTTATTATATTTTGTATAGCGTGCATTCTACTAACACTAGCGCATGCCTGGTGCAGTGGCAAGCTAGGAAATACAGGAGGCAATGGGCATGGGTTCAACATCCACCCCTGGCATTTGCATTATTTTTGTTTTCTAACCCTATTTTTCATTGATTTTTCTTCTCTTATCTATTTTTTGGCAAACTTAATTCCTTTTTTATTAATCATAAACCTTTTTAAAAAAACCTAATTAATTAGGTTTTAGGTTTTTTAATTAAATTTTTTCCAAAATTAACCTTTTTTTATTAATTAAAATTAATTAGATTTTTAGGTTTATTTAATTGATTATCATAAATCATTTTTTTAGAAAAAAAATCACCAAAATATTTTCTTTTCTATTTTCATCTTATTTTTATTTTCCTAGATAAAGTGTATAGGGCACGTTCAACTGTAATATCGTAGCTTTATTTTTTTCGCATTTTTCTATTATGTAACTGCTCCTAGTATGTATTAGTTGTAGGTTTTA
Organism: Vicia faba; assembly: GCA_948472305.1. Taxonomy (NCBI): domain Eukaryota; kingdom Viridiplantae; phylum Streptophyta; class Magnoliopsida; order Fabales; family Fabaceae; genus Vicia; species Vicia faba. The sequence goes on along the minus strand of CATIWC010002665.1, from coordinate 130,345 downwards.
TTTTATGCATTTCCTTATTATGTAAATTCCCCAAAGCCTTGTAATAACTTTAGGTTTTATATTCTGCACTTTATATTTCTGCTATTATGTTTTTATGCAATTACTAGTAATTGGAGTTTGTATGGCAAGATTAAAACCAACCGATAGCAAAACCCCAATTTTAAAGATAAATAACTGAATTGAACACATTTTTACACTTACACCTTTTGGTTAGCATCTTTTTGTTGCCTTTTCGAAATAACGCTCACATCCCTTAAAAGTAGTGATGCTTTAGCAAAGACCCTCAAATAAAAGATCATAAGTCCATCGACGACCCTTCGACGTTGCCTTTCGAAAAATGATCTAGTCCCTTATGAAATTGCTAAAGTGTCCTTACAAGTTGCCTTTGATGACCGTACGATGACCCTTCGTATATCCCTTCACATCCAAAAGGTAGGACTACCTACCAACTAATGGTACATATATCACTATCTCTAAAGGAGGAGTAAAATAACAAGAACGACATTGAGTGAGTATGATACTTTTAATCGCTTGCTCACAAACTGTCCTAAACAAAACATTTTCACACATCACTTTCAAAAATATTTTCTAAAACACTTTGTACGTGTTCTTGAGGACTGATACAAGAATCATTACAAAGTTAGCCTTACATTGGCTTTTCAAAATATTTTCAAAACACTTACACACAAAGCAATTTTCAAAAATGAGCTAAGCGATTAAGAGCCCGTAGATAACTACAGATAAAAGGGTGCTAACACCTTCCCTTTTCATAACCTACCCCCGAGCTCAAAATCTTCAGGGTCTTTCCTGTTCTTTTCACCTTTCCTTATTAGATAAAAGAAAAATCGGCAGAGACTCTTGCGATCTGCAACATTTACGATAAAACACAAAAAAACAAGTCAGTTCTCCCACTGTATTACACACTTGTTGCTGAGAAGAAGAAAGAAAAAAATTAGAGTACCATTGGAACATTTTGTTATATTTAATTCATTTTCAGAAGTTGTTTTCTTTTAGAAGTGGTGTTAGTATATAAACTAATGGCCTTAGTTATAACAAGATACAAATTTCATTTTATTCAATTTGAGAAATTTGTTAGAAAAGTTAGTTACAACTTTTATCTCTTTTCTTTCTCCTCTGTCTCTCTCTCTCTCCTTCCATCTTCATCTTCATCTTCAACCTTATACACCAAAAATTGGTATCTAGAGCTCTGATTCGATTCATAGGGAAACACGAGTGTACACGAGGCATGTGTGATATTTTTTTTCTTGAATTCACAATTAGAATTGTAACAGAATTGCATTTCTTGATTTTGAGGGATCGAGAAACAGAGTGTTTGGTGAGATCTGAATGACTTTCACTGCACAAGAATGAAGATGAACAACGAAAACCACTTGAATATACAGCTTCTAGTGTTTGATGTAAATAATTGGAATTGGTTGATGTTTCAGATATGTATGTTGTTTGATGCTTAAGATGTTCTTGATATCGTCATCAGCAGTTATGTTCTGATTGCAGTAAATCCACAGAGGAACAGAGAAACACGCAAAGAGATATGGGGAAGAAATATCATAAGGTAATATTCTACATCCATCAGTGTGTGGATGTAAATGTGTTTGAGAAAGTCACTAATTCAACGATGGTGAAGGTTGCATGGGACATATTGGCACGGTGCTATGGTGGAGATGCATTAGTGAAGAAGGTGAAGCTTCAGCCTCTACGTAAGTTGTATGAGAATCTTAACATGAAGAATAATGAGAAGGTAACATATTACATCTCCAAAGTTATTCTTATCACAAATGAGATGAAATCTCGTTGATAAATTATTTATGAACAAGTACTTATTAAGAAGGTATTGAGATATCTTACTCCTCAATTTGGTTACATTGTTGTAGCAATTCAAAATTCTAAGAATCTCAGCATAATGAGAATTGAAGATCTGCAAAGTAGTCTAGAGGCACAAGAGTTGCGTATGATTGGGAGAACCTCTGAAAGAGATGTAGAGTAGGATCTTAAGACGTCTTTTAGTAAGAAGAGTCAGAGGACAAGAAGAGACATGGTAGTTCTTAGGAGTCAGAAGCATCCAACTCTGATAAGAAGAAACATCAGAAGGGAAATGAGAAGCTTGACAAGAAGAAGGTTCAATGCTACTGCTGTAATAGGTTTGGTCATTTTGCTAAGAACTGTTAGTCAAACAAGGAAAATAAAATAGAAGAAGAAAACATAGCTAGAGGAGATTCTGATGATGAACATGTACTATTGATGGCTTATGAATCTAATGGCGTGTATTTGGTAGATTTGTGGTATATGGGAACTGGCTGCTCAAATCACTTGACTGGAAACAAATAATGACTAATTGATTTGGACTCTAGAAAGAGGAAAAATATCATATATGTTGATCATAAATACCTTAATGCTAAAGGTATGGGAAATGTCAAAGTCAAAGTGAAGAATGGTAAAATTGTTCTTAGCAAGGATGTTTGGTATGTTCTTGGCATGAAGAATAATTTGATGAGTGTAGATTAGCTCACTAAGAAAGGTTTCTCAGTTACCATGAAGAATAATCTCTTGAAGTTGTATGATTTTGATCAGAAGCTGATTATGCAATCTGAACAGGGAAGCAATAGAACATTCAAGGTAAGTATGTAGGCAGTTGAGACAAAATTCCTTAGTGCAGAAGATGCTGAAAGTGACAGTGAGATGTGGCATAAGAGGTTGGGGCATCCGAACTTCAGAAGCTTAGGGCATCTGAGTTCTAAGAAGCTAGTACATGGCATTTCTAAGATTCTGAAGCATGAGAAGTCATGTGAGATATGTATGAAAGGAAAGCAACCCATATTTCCGTTTTCATCAGAAGTGGCTCCAAGAGAAAATCATGCTTTGGGAGTAGTGTATTCAAATGTATGTGGACCATTTGAAGTACCTTAACTTGGAGGAAACAAGTATTTTATGTCGTTTGTGGATGAGTTCACAAGGATGGCATGGATAGTAGGGGTGGCAAAACAGGTCATCTGCCCGGCCTCAACTTAAACCCGCTAAAAAAAGAGCGGAGCGGGCAAGCCGCCAAGTGGAAATGGGCATAAAAATCTAGCTCGCTCCGCCAAGGTGATGGGTTGGCGGACGACGGGTTGACCACTTACTTTCTTATTTATTTTTCATTTTTTTAATATATTAAAAGTTTTTTTTTACATTTCAATTAGATTTTTCACTTATTTTTTTAAAAAAATTTTACAAAAAAATTTTTAACAAAATTTACTTAAGAAAATATTGCATATATTAACAAATAAATGTATAAAATAAAACCATCAAGAATTGGGCCAACTTGAATTAACTAAAAAAGGAAGGACTTAAGATGGGACAAGCTAAACAAATAGGCCCGACAAACTTTGGCGGGACGGACTTAGGCGGGCATCGGTCTTTAGCGGAGCGGGTTTTGGTGGAAGGAGGGTCCAAAATCTCAACCCAACCCGCCAGTTTTTGGTGGGTGCACGAGCGGGCTTTGGTGGACGGAGGGTCCAAAATCCCAACTCAACCCTCCAGTTTTTGGCGGGTACGCGGGCCGACCCAATGGACCACGGCCCGTTTTGCCACCTCTAATGGATAATACTCATCAAGTTTAACCATGAAGTGTTTACTGAGTTTCAAAAGTTCAAGGTGAAGGTTGAAAAACAAAATGGTCAAAAGCTGAAAGTTCTCATAACTTATGGTGGAAGTGAATATAACTCTACAAAGTTCAAGAAGTTCTATGGGGAGAATACAATTGAGAATGAGGTTAATGCTCCATACACTTCTCAACACATTGGTCTTGCTGAAAGAAGAAATAAAACTTTGCTTGATATGACAATGAGCATGCTGAAAGAGAAGAATTTGCCTCACAATTTGTGGGGAGAAGCTATTGCCACTTTAGCATATGTGCTCAACATGTGTCCAACCAAGAAGCTGAAGGAAATTGTTTGTTTTGAGAAGTGAACTGGAGATAAGCAAGGTGTAAGTCATTTTAGGGTATTTGGTTCCGTTTATTACAAACATGTTTCAGGTGCTACTAGAAAGTAGTTGGATGATAAAAGAAAATTAATGTTGCTAATTGGGTACTACACTGCATGTGCTTATAAGCTTTATTGTCCAGTCACTAACAAGGTTGAAGTCAACAGAGATGTCATTATGAAGGAAGAAGAAGCATAGTATTGGATCAAGTATCAATCCAGCTCTGGTGTAGTGTCAACAAATGAGTTAACTTTTGAAGATACTTTTGAATCTGAAGGGAATTATGCCTCTGAAGATGAGTCAGAGTCACGAGATGAATCTGAGGCTGAAGTCGAGTCTGATTATGAAAGAGACTTTGAAGATGAGTCAGAATCTGAAGGTGACTTTGAAGGTGAATCTGATTATGATCCAGACGTTGATGATGATCCAGACTCTGGTGGTCAAGCCTTTAAAGGGGCTCAAGCCTCTGAAGGTGGTCCAACATTTGATATTGTTCCAACATATGAAGAAGACTCTGAACAAGTTTAGAGGCCACAAAGAACCAGACAAATACCAAGGAGCTTTGTAGAGTTTGACATGTTACAAGATACTGAGATAGACTCTGAAAGGGAAGTTATTCAGTATGCCATGTTAGTATACTCTGAACAAGTTAGTACTGAAGAAGCTCTCAAGAAGAAAACGCGACTGAAGGCCATGGAAGAAGAACTTGAGACTAATGAAAGAAACAACACTTAAGAGTTGTCTGAGCTTCCAAAGAACAAGAAAGTCGTCAGCTTAGATGGGTTTTCTAAATGGATCAATTAGCAAACACAAAACAAGGATAATAACTAGAGGATTTCTATAGAAATCTGGATTAGATTACTTTGAGGTGTTTGTGCGTGTAGCTAGACATAAAGCAATTATATTGGTGACTTATATAGCTGTTAATAGAATATGTCCTCATATGCATTTGGATGTGAAATCTTCCTTTCTGAACGGTCCATTACAAGAAGAGGTATACATGTCACAACCTCCTGAATTTGTGAAGAAGAACAAGGAATGGATGATATACATGTTACATAAAGCATTGTATGGATTCAAACTAGCACCTAGAGCTTGAAATCTAAAGATTGATTCATTTTTCAAGCTGCAAGGAATCAGAAAGTGTGAGAAGGAGTATGGCGTTTATGTTCAGTATAATTTTGAAAGCAATATGATTCTGGTGTGTCTCTATGTTTATGACATATTGCTAACAGGGAGTTGTTCATATGAGATAGTCAAGTTTAAGAAGGTGCTAATGAATGAGTTTGAGATGAATGATATGGAAAATATGGGATGGAGATTTTATACTCTAAAAAGTATATCATTTTGCATCAGCTGAAGTATGAACTTGAGCTTCTGAAGAGATTTGAGATAACAAATTGTAAGACTGCAATCACACCTACTGAGATGAATCGCAAACTGGATTCTGATGCTGAGAGCGATGATGTAGATACTACAATTTTTAAACAGTTGGTTGGCTCATCGAGATGTCTTTGTAACACCATACCTGACATTTACTATGTAGTTGGAATGGTGAGTAGGTTTATGAACAAACCAAAGTGGTCACATTACCAAGTCGTTGTTAGGATACTGTGGTATATTAAAGGGACTCTGAGGTATGAAGTGTTGTTCCCTTGCGGTGTTAAATCTAACTCAGAGCTGATATGCTATTCAGACTCTGATTTGTGTGGAGACAGAGTTGACAGAAGAAGTACTTCTGGATATTTCTTCAAGTATTTGGGAAGTCTCACTTCTTAGTACTCCAAGAAGCAACTAGTAGTTGCATTGTCAACCTGTGAAGTTGAGTACATTGTCGGTGTTTTGTTTGTGTGTCAAGCTGTTTGTCTAATGGACTTATTGCAGGATCTGAAGATTAAGGTGAGCAAGCATGCGAGATTGATGATTGACAACAAATCAACTATAAGCCTTGCCAATAATCCATTGTCGCATGGAAGGAGCAAGCAAATTGACATGAAGTATCATTTTTTGAGAAGTCAGGTTTAAAATGGAGTGGTGGAAGTTGTGCACCATAGCACTCAGAAGTTACTTGCAGATTTTTTGACTAAAGCTATCAAGACTGAACCGTTTATCTATTTAAAAGATGAAATTGGGGTTGTTGATTTTAATTATCTGAATATGAATTAAGGGATGGTGTTAGATATAATTCATTTTCAGACGTTGTTTTCTTTTAGTAGTGACGTTAGCATATAAACTAATGGCATTAGTTGAATAATATACTGATTTCATTTTCTTTAATTTGAGAAATTAGTTACAAAAATTAGTTACAACTTTTCTTTCTCATCTCTCTCTTCTTTCATCTTTAATTTTGTGCAACCCATTTAACAAAAAAAAAAAAACGATATTATCCCAATAAACATATTCTAATAATTTCAAAAGATAATGAACTTTATTTAACAAACCCAACTAATTAATAATTAACTTAGCAACCCGATACAACTAATAATACACATAAAATAGATCATTTTTAACTAACCCAACTAATAACGAGTTAGGAAGAAAACACGTAGACAAAAATGTGCATGAACGTGTCTAGCTAGCATGCAAATATGTGATGTATTGTGATGTATGAATCTCAATAAACTCCTACATGTCCGCATACTCTAGAATGAGTCTTTGGTTATAATTCTATCAATATCAATATCATATGATTCATCATAACAAACGAATGAACACTATCTTAAGAAAAAATGGCAAAAACAATTAAGCCACATGAACCGAAGACACATTCGTTTAATCTCTTGAGTGGACATAGCATACCTGCTATTGGATTGGGCACATGGAAATCTGGTTTACAAGCTAGCAATTCTGTCTTCACAGCCATTGTTGAAGTAACTAGATTTATATATATTCTTATTCATGAATTGTGAATACTATATTATATATAGTTTTTGTAGAATATGAATTTTTTGATCTATTTTGAGTACAGGCTGGTTACAGACACATTGACACTGCTGCTCAATATGGAGTTCAAGAAGAGGTTGGAAATGCACTTCAATCTGCCATGCAAGCAGGAGTGGAAAGGAAGGATTTGTTTATCACCTCCAAGATATGGTAATAATGTAACATAAGAATCAGATTCGTCTCAAGTTTTTGGAGCCTCTGTATAGTCGCAGTTTAACCATGACAAAATAAATACAGATCTTATTTAACTACAATATAACTGAGACAGATGTTTATTGAGATCCTATTTATCCACAGTTTAATAGTAAAATATTTTGGGCCATGTGTGGTAAACGACTCTGATATTAATAGAAATATGTTAATGCCTATACTCTTTAGGTCTTTATGTTGATTCAAGTGAAATTGTTGGTGTGAAATTTTATGGCTGATAGGTGCACTGACTTGACACCTGAAAGGGTAAGACCAGCACTGAACAATACCCTTCAAGAACTCCAACTTGACTACCTTGATCTTTACTTGGTAATTAATATGATTTCTTTTTCCAATTGTTGTAACAATTTGATATGAAAACCAAAAACAGAAAAATAGGATCTAATAATGTATATGTATATGGCAGGTTCACTGGCCATTTCGGTTGAATGATGGGGCTAGCAGGCCTCCTAAAGCAGGAGATGTGTTGGAGTTTGACATGGAAGGAGTGTGGAGAGAAATGGAGAAGCTTGTTAAGGAAAATCTTGTCAAAGATATTGGAATATGCAACTTCACTCTTGCTAAACTTGACAAGCTACTCAATATTGCTCGAATAAGGCCTTCCGTATGCCAGGTAAAATCATGTTTGTTCTATAAAGATTCATTTAATGTCTCAAGTTCCAAGTTGGTAATAAAGAACAACTCCAATGATTTGTGTATATGATGTTTTGTGATAGATGGAGATGCATCCTGGATGGAGAAATAGTAAGATGCTCGAGGCTTGTATGGACAACGACATCCATGTTACGGTAATTAAATATAACAACTAACACAACTAACTTCAAGATAGTCAAATGCAGTTAGTTGATTCGGCTTTTCGGGCCGCTTAAACCGTGACTGCTATTTTGAATTTTCTTCATGGTTTTGTGATTGGAATTGTAAAAAAATTTGCTCTTTAGGCCTATTCACCACTTGGATCATCAGATGGTGGGAGAGATTTGATACATGATCAAACTGTTGATAGGATAGCCAAGAAATTGAACAAGAGTCCAGGGCAGGTGTTGGTGAAATGGGCCATCCAAAGAGGAACGAGTGTCATCCCTAAATCTACCAACCCAAATAGGATCAAAGAGAATGTGGTTGTTTTCAATTGGGAAGTTCCACCACAAGACTTCAAAAACCTTAGCAACATACCAGATCAGGTAGGCCACACTACAGTAACATCAATTATAAGGACACGTGTTAAGACACCAAACACGATAATAACATATTGACACAAATAATAATTTGAAAAAATAAATAAATTGAATGTAATTACAAGTATCGGTTTTGTGTCCGTTTCAGACGCTGACATAGATACGCTTTTTTTCAAAGTCGGTGCTACAGAGATTATAATTCCTCACGTCAGTTTTATCTTTCGGATCCTAGAAGGCTACAACTGATTATTACTGTAATGGAACTTATTTTTTTGGTTATTGATACATGCAGAGGAGAGTTTTGGATGGTGAAGACCTCTTTGTGAATAAGAGTGAAGGGCCATTGAGAAGTGTAGACGATATCTGGGACCATGAAGATTAACAAATATTGCATCAAACAATAATGTTTTTCTTTTATGTGTTCAAGGCACTTGGTAGAATTATATTAATGTACTATTAATTTACAAAAAGGTGTTAAGCTTGTTTTTACACATCAAGGCGCAAGAGCTCTGTAACCACGTATTTCTTATGCATAAACTGTTGTAGCTGCTTCATTACTTGTTCATTACATATTATAATGAAAAATTATTCTGATTTTGAACAATAAAGTTAATTTACCACACAAAAATTGTTCTGATTTTCTCTAGGATATGTTCTGATTTTCTCTAGGATATTTGTTCAGACAAATCCAAATCAAATTGGAATCTAAACTAAATTAAAGTGTTTGAGTCAGAAATTCTTTTGTTTGTGCAAAAACCGAACCAAACCAATGAAATCATAATTCTATCCGCGAGTCCGTTTACCTAAGTGAACCATGATAATTCATATAATCTATATCATCATTATTACAGAAATTAGTATAAGATATTGAACTTCAAGAAGAAAAAAATAATACATCATTTGTGACATTCACAACCTATGTGGAGAACCGAAAAAATTAAGAATTTTATATTATTATGAAAAATTAGTTGATGTAAATTAGATATTTATTTAAAATATTTTTGCAAATTTGTTTCTAATGTACCCGATCAAACCAATCTGTTATTTCTTGGTTTGGTTCGGTTTGTATTTTATAGAAAAAAATATGAAAATACAATTCAAACCAATCCATATATTTTTTTATCAGTTTGACTATCGAATTCTCTCAAAATCGAATCAAACCGACCCACGAACATCCCTAATTTTCTCTAATAAGACACATATAATTACGTGTGTTCATGTCCTACCAGCATTGGACATGTAAATACGTTTTAAGAGTGTCCGACAATCAGACACATATACTCCAAATGTTCATGTCCTACAAATGTTGGATATGTATATACGTCTTAAGAGTGTCCGACAATAGACAGATATTTCGAGTGTTCATGTCCTATAAGTGTTGGACATGAAATACGTCTTAAGAGTGTCTGACAATCAGAAACATATAGTCTGAGTGTTCATGTCTTACAAGTGTTGGACATGCAAGCACGTCTTAAGAGTGTCTGACAATAAACACGTAGTCCGAGTGTTCATATCCTACAAGTGTTGGACATGCAAATACGTCTTAAGAATGTCTGACAATCAGACACATATAGTTCTGAATGTTCGTGTCCAATAAACTATCGATCTATACAACACAATTCATAAATATTACTATGAATAACATTTATAAAGATAAATAATTAGTTAACAGTGACCCTTCACAGGAAAGAAAAACATTACATCATTTAAGATAAAACCAAATTTCTGATTTCCCCTAAAAATTTGAGTGAATAATGAGATGAGTTTTTCACCATAATTCATTAAATTTATCTATTTTTCACTCCTTTTCAAGTTTTTCAAACTCCTTTTCAAGTTTTTCAAACTCCTTTTTTTTTCACCTAAATATACAACTTTTGAGCTCTAAGAACATAATCCCTTATTAGAGCTTATCACAATGCCTTCAACTTCCATTAAGTCGCTTAGATGATTGTCTTTTACTCATAATTCTAGCGAGCCTTGGAAGTCTTGATATTGAGTTTGCTCTAGCTAACCCTCCAAGAGCTTTCCATTCTTCATCCAGTTCAACACCAACTTTTCCTGCCACAGTTTCATTGTCTTCATTTCTCTGTGATTTTGCGCGCTTGCTGCTGCGATGATGTCGACTTTTTCTACTCATACTTGATTGAGAATGCGACAAAACAGGTTGATCATCAAGAAACAAACATATGGCTGCACAATCGTCAACCTTCGATCCCGGATACTTGTATCTCCATGCCCTCACAGCGCGCTTTACTAACAACTTTGCCGCAATCGACTTCCTTGGCGCCGAAGCAACTATGTTTACTACTTCACTGTTTGTCAGAACATCCCATATCTGTCAAGAAACCGAAAGAGTTGTAAGAAGAAGGCTCAGCATTCGACCCGAAACTAACATAACTATTAATTTCCTAACATTGTGCTTACCCCATCAGTTGCCAAAACAACAAATTCATCTTGTTTGGTGATTTTTCTGTAAAACACATCTGGAGCTGCAATGAGGCCATAATCTTTCAGGCAAAAATCTCCGAAGGCTCTTGACATGGCTAGTCCAGGACAGTCATCATCAGGCATCCATATTCTGTATACATCTGGTTCTTCTTCCGCAGCGAAAACCCTGCCTTCACAGTTAAAGATTCTCGAAGCTTCACCTGAAAAACATCGAAGATGAAGAGAAATTACACTTAAATTCGATAGGCTTATTGTATAACGCTTGAGAATTGAGGCCAAAACCAATATACTAATACTTACTTGGAATATCCGGTTTTAAATCAACGGTAAGTTGAACAGCCATAAGTTGGTCTCTATCCCTTGTACAAAGAATCGCACGAGAATCGCCCAAATTTCCAACTATCAACTGGTCACCCTGCAATTTATAGGGAAAAAACAATTAGTCCATAACGCGACCGTGATTGATGACTTTGAACCATATACAATTGTAAACATTAGTTACATGGTTAGTTATACCTGTTTAATCAAAGTTACAGCTGTGCAACCGCTGCAATAGCTATCCGTGTTAACTTCCTGAGCAAGATGTTCATCCATTTCATCGAACGATTTCAGAAAACATCCTTCCCAGGAAGCAAGCGATATGTTGTTGTGACGGTGACTACCGTTATGGACATCATCAAAAGTTTCGGTATCTGCATCGGTAGCATCATAGTATCTGTTGGCTTTCTGTTGTGCCATTTTGATCGCTGCAGCCAGTTTCAACGGTAGATTGTCGCGAATAAATTGCGAAACCTTGTGGCCTAGAGGACCGTGACCATCAAACACACCACATAATATCATGCCTTGTTCTCCAGTATAGTCCTAAGAATATATCATATCCAACATTAATCATAGCCACATGTCTCATTTCATCATTTCTAGATCTTCAATTACATAATTTCCATAAAGCTATGATTAATGAAATTGAAAAGGAACAAAAACATCATATGATTAAGAATGTTAATTATAATTTTACCTCCCAAACAGTCATTGAATCTTGGTTGATACCTTTCATACCCTGTTGAGTATGCATAGAAACAACTTTGGAAAAGCCTCTAAATCTAACCATTGATCCATCATTTTGATACGTGACATGATCATTACTATTGTCATCATCGTAATCATATTCTCCATCATCCCCCTCGCTTTCCACTTTGCCTCGAACAGAAACATCGTGGCTGCAACAGCCACCCATGTTTTCTGGAACCGAAGACAAGGGAGCCCCAGCAGATGATGTTTTGGAGGATAAAAGAGAGAGAGAAAGAAGAAAAATGGAGTTTTTATGCTGGAGAGAAAAAGGGGTTGGAAGGAGAGGCTAGAGAGGAGTTGAAAATGGTGAAAGATACATGAAAGAAGTTGGAAAAAACAAGAATATGGAACAAGGAAATTGAAAAGTTGTTGTCATTTTGAGACAAAATTAAGGTTGAAAAATTTGCATATTGTTGTTTGTTTATTGTCTGTAGCTTCGTTGGGGTTCGTTTGTTTGTTGTCTGTTATTTTTCACGGTTGGCAAATGTCATGTTTTAATGTAACAAACTTTCAAGATTAAATTATGTTCATTGTCAAATACTAATAATTAAATTATACTTATAATTCTTTTTAACTTACTTACATATTATATTATTAGAGTGGAATCAAACATGCACAAATTAAAATAGAAAAAGATAATAGAAAATTAATTATTATTTAATTAAGGATTCATCAATCAAATTTGTCATATAAATTATTTAAAAACATCAATATGATTTGACAAAATACATATAGTAATTAATTTACACTGTTGTGTCGTGCATATTTTTTTTTTCTTCATAGACAACTTAGATGAATGATTTCAATGAGATTTTAATTCATTAGTTTCATATTTAAAAAGTTAAATGAAATATAAATAATCGTAAAGTAATGAATTATTAAATAAGTATGGTTTAAATATGTGGTTCAAAATCAAAAAGATGAAGTCATTAAATTCTACCTACCTGCATATACAACTAAAACTAAATCTGATTCTCATTACGTTTTACCTAATTTAACTTTTAAAAGTATTTTTCTTGTTTAATTTGTTAGAAAATTTTCTAGCACTATCTATTAAAAATATATTATGTTTTGTTGTAATATTTTTATCCACTTAAAGAAACAAATGTTTAGTAAAAAAAAAAAATTATCTAATGTTAATCATTTTTAGGAAAATATCAAATCTGTGAGACCATGTGTGGAGATTATATTTGAGAAATTTGACACTATTCTTAGATCTTCTCAAATATAATCTCCAATATTTAAGAAAATTTATAGGATACTGTCAAATTTAAGAAATAGATCACCAGTTACATTTTTATCTTTTATCCGTATGTTTCACCCATTAACAAAGTTGCATTAGAAGGTTTAAATATAATATCAACCGTAATTTTTAGTATCAGATTTGTGGTTTTCAAGTTTATTAAAAAAATTTAATGGTTTGAATTTCGATAAAAATGACATTACAACTAACTTTTGATAATCCCTATATAAATTTGAGAAAACAAACACCTATCAAATATACAAAATAATCCCCATACTTATTTCTTCTTTTTATGACAAATATCCTTTTCAAAGGATAAATTTGTATCTTAGTATGGAAAACATCAAAACTATTATTTATTTAAATCTTACACATTTTTATTCATCCTTATTCGTGATAAGTCATCTTTTATTAATTAAAAAATCATTAAAAATATTGTTAAAACATGTACAATTTAGATATTAGATCAATATTTAATTTTCACTAAAAATATTGCAAAATTTAAAATTTCTACATTTTCAAATTAAAATATAAAGAATTAAATAAATTTTTGGTCCCTTTAAATATCTCAAATTTTATTTTTAATCTCTCTAAATTTTTCCTTCAAAAAATGATCTTCTTAGAAAATAAAATTTTAACTTTTGGTCCCTCTTGATAAAATCGTAGTTAAAATAGTCTTTAATTTCGTCGCTAATAAAAATCGTCGATAAACCGTCACTAAATTATAAAAACCGTCGCTAAATTACAGGAAGAATCAAAAGTTAAAATTTAATTTTTTAAGAGGATTATTCTTTGAAAGAAAATTTTAGAGAGATTAAAAACAAAATTTAAGATATTTAGAAGGACCAAAAACTTATTTAACTCAAATATAAAATATAAAATAATTATAATATTTAATTTAAGTTTAATTAGTATAAAAATTATGCATGGACAAAAACTTGTGACTAAATAATTAGTTAAAATTAAATTATTTAATATCATTCAAATAAAAATGAGATAAATTACAATGTACTATAATTAACTTTTTACACTTCAATTTTATTCAAATTTCTTTAAAAATAAGTAATTTAAGAAGTAGTTGAAAGATACAATTTACGCATGCAAAAATATTTGTCACTAATCAATTGGATTTTGATCTCTTTTAAATAAGAAAGAGAATAATTTGATTCTAATATAAATTTAATAAAAAAAGTGTTGGTGAATTCACGACTAAAACATTTATACCTTATTTTTAAATTTTTACATATATAACTCTCTTTTTAAGTATTTAAGACAATGTGTTATATTTTCAACTACAAATGAATTTTAAAAAAATTACTTTCTATTTTATTTAAAGTAGTCATTATTTAATTTAAACATTACAATATCGGATTACTGAAGCAACGGTTACTCGATTGTGTTCGGTCAATCTAAACAAAATAAAAAATATACTTGTCACTGATTAATATTAAAAAATACAGCAAATGTTTTTCATCGATAATTATATATATATATATATATATATATATATATATATATATATATATATATATATATATATATATATATATATATATATATATATATATATATATATATATATATATATATATATATATATATATATATATATATATATATATATATATATATATATATATATATATATATATATATATATATATATATATATATATATATATATATATATAATAAATATTTAATATTAATCATTAATTTATATAAAATACATAATTAATATTTATTATTGACAAATATAAAAAGAATATGTAAGAAAAAATATAAATAGTATAAAAAGAAAAAGAACATAACACATATTTGTTATAAACTTAAAAAATACATGATAAATATTTTTCACTGGTATAGAAATAAAATTGGGATAAATTTGTTATCAATACATATTTAAAAATATTAGATAAATGTTTAATTTTAATAAATTAATAAAAAGTATAAAAGAAAAATATAAATCAGGGAATCAAATCCATAATAAATTTGTAAAAACTAATCTTATCAATTCAATATACAAATTAAATTTAAAATTTGAAATTAGGTAACACATCAGTGTCGTGCGAACGCATGAGTAATCATACCGTTTTAATAATTTTTGTACAATTAAAAAAAATAAAAGTAAAATTTATTCATTTGTACTACTTATTTTACATTTTATTTTATTTTAAATCATAGTCCAAAATTTAATAATACAACATTAAACTTAATTCTTTTAGATCATTCTCTTTTAGAACATTTTTATTTTATTTTTTATAATTGTTTTATCTAAGGTATAAGTTTATTAGTTTTTCTTAAGAATAGTAGTTTTTAAACACTTATACATTTGTCTTACAATTTATTTTTTATTTTTTAATAATATTTTAATATTTTATAATTTATTTAAATTCTCATGATAAACTAGTGACATTTCAGCGGTCTACAACAGAATCCATATAGACGTACGAATTTCCTACTAATTATGTTAAAAATTTAAGTAATACGACAAAAAAAAAATATGTATTGTCCTGCTTATGTTATTTAATTTTAACTTTTGTAATTAAAATATATATTATATTTATCTAATTAATTTAATATATTATTTATTTTATATTGTATTAACACTATATATATATATATATATATATATATATATATATATATATATATATATATATATATATATATATATATATATATATATATATATATATATATATATATATATATATATATATATATATATATATATATATATATATATATCGGATTGAACCGGTTCAATCTTGAACCGTTGTCTAATCTGGTTTGGTTTGGACTAATAAACGGTTAGGTTTATAAAGTTAGGATTAAATTGCTTCAATCGCAAAAAACTAAAATAATTATAAAATTGGGACCGGTTTTGGTGAACTAGACGGTTCAAAAAATCAAAGATAATTTTTTTTAATGTTTTACTTCATTTTATTTCTTTGTTTAAACCTAAAAAATTAATTATAGCAAACATTTAAAATTGTATAGATGAAAAATAAAGAATAAATTTGGAAGACATGAGTGATAAGTGCAAAGTGTAGTTATTTTGTATATACTTTTTATTGCACTTATCAACTCTTTGTTGTTAATATCAGTTGAATAACCCCGTTTTTATTGTAAATACGTTTAATTGCGTTTTGTGTACATATTGTATTGGTTGATTAGTTATGTATATGTTTTATAGGTATTTGAGTATGGTTAAAGCAATGAGGAATAAAAGCTTCAAGATGCATTTTTGAATCAATAAACGAATAAGGCGAAAGATTGGAGCCATTGGAAGTTATGCAGGAAAGCAACAAAAGTTGTTGAACTGTCATGCGTCACCAGGAGAAATTTATGTCGTCGGGCGAGAAGGCCATTTTTGACGATTACCTCTGCATTGCTTCGCTGCTGCGTCGCCAGAAGAAGAATAAAGGTGTCGTCGGGTGAAGCTTTCTGTCGCTAGGCGATGAAGGAAATTTTTAACCTGCTGAGAACGTGGAAAAACCTGGGCCAAGTGTATAAGAGTCATCGTCGGGCGACGCTTTCATGTCGCCAGAAGATTCTCGCGGAACAACATTTCTTATATTTATTTTTCATTTCATTTTTGGATGGATGGTGTTGTACCCCAAAATTTTCCGTCCCATTTTTTCTTCTAGACATTCTCATGAGATCCTCATTTGCTTAAGTTAACTCAAGAATTGATCAAACAAATTCTCTTCCTAGGCAATGGGTCCACAACTAGGGTTTGGTATTTCTCAAGGAAGATTGGGTTTTCAAGGTATCAAATTGTTTTCATGGTTCTCCATAGGTCTTCAAGAATGTTCATGTCAAGTTTCATGCCTTGCATCACAAGTTTGCTCAATCAATTGCTCAGATGATGGAAAATCAACCGTATTGGATAAAAAGTCAAATGTGGTCAACATACAGTCAAACCTCAATATTTTTTGTCAACATCAACATTTTTAAGTGATATTCATAATTTGATCAAGGGTGATCATGATTTCTCAAGAAAAGCCCTCAAATCATCAAAAGTCAAAAGTTGCCAAATTAGGTTTCTTTAGGAGAAGTCAACTAAACTTTGACCAAACATAACTTTCACATGCTTCATCAGCTTTTCCCCAACCAAGGCCCATTTTGAATTGAATTCAATTCTCTACAACTTTGTATATCTAAGATCAAGTCCAAAAAAAAGCATCATTTGAGAGATATAAGCCAATACATTACAGGTCATTTCAAAAGTCAACAAAAAGACACTTTTTGTCAAGGAAATTTACATTAAGATAAATTCTTTGAAAAGCAAAAATAATAAACATAGAGGTTGTAGAGGATATCTTGAGATTTCAAAAAAGTTGTAGATCACCTTCAAAAAATAAAAGTTGAGTGAGTTATGACCATTACAAGTTGGGAAATTTTGAGCAAATGCATGAAGTTCAAATTGAGCAAGCTTGATATTTTGGGCTATTGGGCCATGGTTTAAGAATCCAAACGTGTATTATGCTCTTCATACACCTCAAACCTTATTCTTATACCCCTTTACCTATTTTTATTTTTATTATTTTTATTATTTTTGATTTAATTCATTAATAATACAAAATAAATAAGAAAAAAATCATATCTTCTTACACAAGGTCCATGCCCATTTGTTTTTGTCCTAATTTTATCTATATATTCAGACATCAAGACAAGAACCTAAAACATGAAACCCTTACCTCTCAATATTGTCAAAAAATAGCAAACTTTTCTCAAGAACCCTAAGTCTTGAAATCCTTATTTCAATCCCCTCTCACTACAAAGCCTTCATTCCATTCACTTCCAGGAACATTGAAGGGTAAGATTTCCTGAACCAGCATACATGCACCATCATTTTTCATTATTTTATGATTTTTATATTTCAGTTTTCATTATGTTTTAACGCACAATAATGCCACTAATGTACTTCTGAGATGCCAACGTACAGGTCCAAACCATCGTAATGGTCTCATGCACATTGAAACGAAGGATGCCATGATTGCACTGATTTGCATCGTCTTCATCCTAGCCCTTAAACCAGGCCTTTTCAGTTCAAAACAAGGGAACCATTGAATTCGTAGCCCTCAATTTAGGGGGTAGGGTATTATTTGCTGCCTAATGGTGTTTATTTTGTAGGTGATACAAAAAGGATGGTCGGAGAAGACGGCCGGAGCTAGGGCTTCGGCGCCTCTCCGGTCAAGGCAATAAGATTTATATTATATATCAATCGTTTCAGTTTATATAATGGATGTATCACCACCCAATGATTAAAACGCGCGCGCTAAGTCATTCCTCACTCAGGTCACGGGTTCGATCCCGAGTTTTTCTATTTTTTTTCTTCATATTTCCATTATCTTTGCAGGTTTGATACAAAATGCGCTGGATGCGTATCCTAGCACCAAGGGTGTGTAGCTCAGTTGGTAGGCGTGCATACTGAGGAGGCAGGGGTCATGAGTTCAACACTCATCTCTAGCATTCTTTTTCTCTATTTTTTACTAACATCATTTTCTCCTTTACCCTAATTTCTTAATAACCTTAATTACTTTTCTTTAATCAATATTAAAACAAATTAGGTTTAGTTTTTTTCTAATAAATTAATTTTTATTTTTCATTTTAATTAGGATAATTAGTTTCGATTAATTTAATTACCTAATTTTTCGATTAATTAAAATCAATTAGACTTTAAGATGATTATCGAAACCTTTTCGTCAAACGATCTTTAATTTTCTTTTTCTCTTTATTTTACCGCTTTACGTGTTTACTTTTGCATTAATTTTCCCAATTATGTAACTATTAAAGGGTTGTAATAGTTGTAATTAGGGTTTTATTTGCTTTCTTTCTCCCTGATTTTGTGGTTTGTATCCCCTTCCCTGAAGCTTTGTAATAGCGTAGGACCTTTACTTTCCTCAATTTACTTCTTTCCTTATCACTGATAGTAATTAGGGCATGTATGGCAAGATCTAAAATCAATCGTTAGATAACCATAAATACAAGAGTAAATAACTGAATTCAATACACTATTTTCACACTCACCTCTAGGGTAACCTCACTCGTTGCCTCAGAAAACAGTCATGTCCCTCGAACGTGGGGATGCTTTAGGGTTGTCCCTCGATTAAAAAGATTGTAGTCCCTTGATGACCCTTCGATGCTGTCTTTGATAAACGATCTTAGTCCCTTATGATAAATTGCTAAAGCGTCCCTAGCAGTTGCCTTTATGACTGTACGATGACTCGCGCATGTCCCTTCACATCCAACGATAGGACTTCTCACTAACTAATGGTAGGATAGCATTATCTAAATGAGGAGGAAAATAAAATGAAATACTTTTGAGTAGGTAGATAGTTCATAGTCGCTTGCTTACAAAAAACATCTTTCCACACAAACACTTTTCTCTGAAATATTTTCAAAACAAACACTTTGTATGCGTTCTCAACTGATACGAGAATCATTACAAAGTTGTCATACTTAGGCATTTTTTTCAAAATATTTTCAAATACACATACACAAAGCATTTTCAAACAAAGTGATTTAGCGATTAAGATCCCGTAGATAACTACGGATGAAAAGGGTGTTAACACCTTCCCTTTTCATAACCTACCCCCCGAACTCAAAAAAAATCTCGAAGGTCTTTCCTGTTCTTTTCACCCTTTCCTTTTTGGATAAAAGAAAAAGTAGGTGGCGACTCTAGCTATCCACAACATTTGGATAAAACTAAAAAAGTCAGTTCTCCTACTGTATTATAGAACTGGCAACTCTGTTGGGGATATAATAAAAGTGGGGTTGCCTTAGAGTTAGATCAATTTTAAATGCTTTCCTTGTTTGATTTGTCTGCTTTACTTTAAAGGGTTGTTTGGGTTATTTCTTGCAAAGATCCTATACCCGGATCTGGGGAACATTTTAGGTAAGTAGCAATAGATCATAGAAACTATACGACGTATACCGATATGGTTGAAGTGATGGCTATGTTAGTGTGACACATTGGTTTGTACTGGTATCCCTCGAGTCAGTCGGGGAGCTTACTAGGCTTCCGCGTGGTGTCATAAGCATTAAATGCCCTTAGAACCTTAATTGACCCAACTAAGCCATTAGAAGGTAGTGAAATAGCCGGCTTTGGTGCAGTCTGAAGTGGGTTGATACTCGATACTACACTCATTAAGATTCGACTCTCGAGTTTTGTTCGGTGGCAAGTCAGTTTTCATGCTAGATGAAGCTTATGGGAAAAATCAGTGATATTGAGATCCCTAGAACCTGGTGACTTCTTTAGGACAGGTTGAGCCAACTAAACTTCAAGAGGGTACTTACCTACAAACTCCATGCAAGCTTGAACCTAAGGCTTTGCGTGCTTTGCTTGTGTTTGATTAAAATGTTTGAACATAACATCATAACATCATACCATGTCATTTTGACTAACCATTTCGAGGATCTCAAGGGCCTGTGATGCAGGTTTGTTATGAACCAGACGTTTAGCAAAAGGGGCAAGAGGATTTATTTTCCTTTAACCAAATGTCGTCAAAGTATCATAAACCAACGTCTAGTAAGGGGCAAGGGGATTTATTTTCCTCTAGCCAATGCCGCCAAAGGCTGAAGTATGTTATCTTGAGTCAAAGGCTAGGAACCACTTGATATGGTGAGCTTGATTCTCAAAGAAGGATGTTCAACAACGCGAAGTTCCTCAATCAAAGCTGCAGTCATACTCAATTTCTAACATTTTCTTCTGTTTATCCCGCGAGATCCTTGAAAACATTGCATCTACATATCATGCATCATTACATAAATAGGTTTTACCATACAGGTTTTCTCATCTTCTTGCTGTTTATTTCAGTAAAAGATGGCTCTTGAACAAACTGTTAAGGAACTCCAAGTTCAGAATGCCCAATTCCAAGAGACCCTCTTGAACCTAGCTCAAGGACAGAAAGATATGATGGCACTCATTTCCAAAAATAAGAAGACTCAGAAGCCAATTTATATTCTGAACATGGGAAGAAGATTCAAAGGCCCTGCTAAACCAGTTTAAACTGATGATATCACCTCAAACGATGATGACAACCAAGAAGAGGATGGTAGAAGTGTCAGGGATGAAGGTGGAAGCAACCTTGGTTCTGGTAAGATGTCCAAGGACGAAGATGATTCTGATAAACAATATCCTCTTGCCGATGACAGATACAAGCAACTAGAAGACCGTCTTAAGGCTATGGAAATCCAGAAAGTGCCTGGATTATATTTTGGAGAGTTGGGTATTATTTCGGGGGGTGGTTATCCCTCACAAGTTCAAAGTCCATGTTTTCGCTAAATATGATGGTGTGTCTTGTCCTAAACTTCATTTGTGATCTTATGTTCAGAAGATCCAACCCCATACTACTGACAGGAAGTTATGAGTTCACTTCTTTCAAGAAAGTTGGTCTGGTACACAACTCGAGTGGTTCTATCAACTGAAAGGAACCAACATCCGTACTTGGGAAGACTTGGCAGCTACTTTTTACAAGCAGTATTGTTGTACCCCAAAATTTTCCCTCCCATTTTTCATTCAAGATATTCTCCTAGGGTTTCTCAAATGCTCAAGGTGGCTCAAGAATTGATCAGACAAATTCTCCTCCTAAGCAATGGGTCCACAACTAGGGTTTGGTATTTCTCAAGCAATATTGAGTTTCCAAGGTCTCATGTTGCTTTAATGGATCTTCATATGTATTCAAGAATGCCCATATCAGGTTTCAAGTCTTGAATCACAAGTTTGCTCAACCAATGACTCAGATGACTGAAAATCAACGGTACTGGGTAAAAAGTCAACATTTTAAACATCAAGTTCAAACGATTGTAACTTCTTCATTATTCAATATTTTTGAGTGGTTCTTTTTGCATATGACTCTCCTTGACGTCATCTCCAACTTCTCTTTACAAGTCAAGAGTTGATTATGTGTGAAAGATCGTCAAAAATTCGAATACTTTAGAGGTCATTTTGTGAATCTTGGCCTAATCTCAAAATAGTTGTGCCCAACTTCCACGGATCATAAAGTCCTTGATTTTTAATACTTTTGGGGTGATTCTTTTTGCACACTAACATAATAGATGTCGTCCATGAGTTTTCTTCAAGGATCAAGGAAAAATTATGCTTTGAAAGTTATTTGAATCATTTTAGTTCATTTATTGATTTAAAATGTTCCTAATTTCTAATTCATGTCATATTTGTTTTATTGGTACAAAATGATGAGTTTGGGAATCCTTCAATTTTGTTTGTTGATTGTCTTTGAACATTGGTTACTATGAATTGAAGATTTGATTTAAGGATTCAAATGATGCCTTAATTCTAGATTTTTGAGTAATAAAAAGGGAATCATGGTTTGTGCAAGTTTGGAATCCATTTGTCTTTTGATATATCAAGCCAAGATTGTATGAAAATATTGCTTCAACTGGAATTCGATTTGGATTGAATATAAAATGGTTTCATAAGCAAGATTACAAGGTACATTCATAACCTTCCAAACAATTCGAGAGACTTTCAACAATATTTCATACGAGCTTCACCATTACAAAGAAGTTTCATGTCATTACTCAAGAATTCTGAAAATGTTCAACTATTACAAAAAATACAAAAAATAGGCTTCATGACAAATTCAATTCAATTCATGTTTCTCCAAGTTTCAAGTTATAACACCATTCATAATTAAAAAAAAGTTCATGACTATTCAAGTATCATTCATGTTCCTCTTGCAAAATTACAAGTTACAAAGAAAATTACACAAAGTTTTTTTTATCCTAAACCTATGTTCCTTCATGAGTCTTAAGCTTTCTTCAAAACACCCATCATGCCAAGACTTGTCCAAACATCGATCTACACTATTAGTCCATACCTGCCTAAAACCAGTCCCAAACAACCCTGCTGCCCCTGCTCATAACCTCTCATAAAACAACAAAAAACAACCATATTGATGTCCAAATAAACTGTCAAAACATCCCTTGCAAAGTATTGCAAACCTGCAAAAATTTGCTACAAAACAACCTGCAAAAACCAAAAGAAAACTGTCAACTACAGTCCAAAATATTACACAAATTCAGCAAACCATAACCTGCATCCTTAAAGTTACAAAAACAGAACAACAAAGTGTTCAAAATCACAAAAATTTCCCTTCACTATAAAATAAGCATCGATATACCACACTAGAGGGCAGCAAGAAACTGAGAAATATCATACAAAAAAAATACCTTCAACACTTTCCATAATCACACTCAAGCCAGTTTAAAACAAAAAGAGATAGGAACCAAGTACGAATTTAAACTCACTATTTTCTTTGGAACACCGTCAGGGAGACTCCAATAGGTACCATTTCTTCTCTCATCTTTGCATATCCATGTTTGTTCATCTTCTTATTTGATTGTCATATGTGAGTTGTTGTTGTTATTTCTCTCTAACCCCGTAACCCTGTGAACTCAAATATGTAGTCATAAAAAAAGGACAAGAATAGGTAGAAATTAACCTCCCAAAACTCCTCAAATACTCTCTACATAAACAATCAAACTCTGATAAAAAATAAAGGGAAATCAGTAGAGAAGAATAAAAAAATGCACTATATACTCTCCCTCTGCCTAAGAAAAAAACTCGCTCAAAGCCCTATTGCAACTCTCATAAATTCAACAAGAACCCTACTCAACATTCACTTCACATCACATTCTACCTCATAACACTTGTAGCAACAACAATACAATCATATAAGCAGTCCACCCGTAGATCCAGAAACAAAAAGAAGAATGATTCTTATTACCAGAAAAACCTCGGGTTATCATTGGAGAATATTCGCCAATTTTGTATTCTTCTGACCTCTTCTCTGTTTTTTTGTATCATTATGATCACCTTATTTTGCTTAATACTATCCCTTGATTGTTTGGCTGGAATGTTAGAGCTAGGGTTCACTACTTCATGATATTTTCAGATGAATGTTTGTGATTATTTGTTTATTATGATCAATCGATGAGAGAACAACCAAGAGGTGAGAGTTTAAATCAAATTGATGAGAGAGTTATTGTTGTTGGTGTTGAGAAATATGATGATTTGAGAGAGGGTGTCGATTGAGATGATAATAGCATAGAGAGAAGAAACAGAACGTACATAGTGGATAAAATGAGAAATCAGAACTTGTGAGAGAGATAATGGAGAGAAGGTTCCGAGGTTTTTTTCGTTTTAATTGAGATTTGGATGAGAGAGATATGTGTCTGGTTTAGTTGGATTGAAAAAATTAACTTTTGATTAATAATGATTAAACAAGATTAATTGGAATTAAAGACAAATTCTTTCCCTCTTCCCTATGACCGCGGCGCTCTTGCTTTGCAATTAGGATTTATAAAACCCTTTCCATTCCCTAAAGCAAAACCGAGTTTGGGCCTGTTTTTGCTTAGCCCAATCCAATTCTTAAACTTTAGTTTTTGTAATAACGGAAGCGCCATAATACACGAATGAATAGGTGGTATAATGGTTACTGTGTGTGTGTGTGTGTGTGTGTGTGTGTGTGTGTGTGTGTGTGTGTGTGTGTGATATGCATGAGGTCCCGGGTTCGAGACCCCCTGGGATGGTTTTTTCATTAAACCCCCCCCCCCCCCCCCCCCCCCCCAATTCTTTTTTGTATTCCTGTTGGACACTAACAAAAAAACAAATAAATGGGCTTTAAGCCACATAACCCGGCCCAACAGTGTTCTATTTAGCTATTTTTATTTGTTTTATTTTGCAATCTTGGGCCTACTATTTTTTTGGTTGTTCATTTCCTACTATTCAATTGGAATTTATTATTCTACCACCTTTTTTTGTTTGATACCCAATGCTATTTAGTTTAGTTTTATTAGTTTTTTTTTTAATTCTCTTTAGTTAATTTAGGTTAGTTAGTTTTTTAGAAATAAATATATAGTTTTAGTTAGATAATTTTATTAATTAGTTTAAATTTAGAATTAATTTAGTGGGTTTAGATTGTTATTTTAGTTTAGATTCATTTTTGTTAGTTTTAAGTTAGTGTAGAATTTTTCTTAGTATCTTTGAAATTTTTTAATTACTTTAGAATTCTTATTAGTTAGTCTAGAAATATTTTGACAACTTTAAACTTTAATTTACTTCAGATTTAATTTAGTAATTTTAAGATTTTAATTTTTATAATCTTTAGAATTTTAATTTAGTCTAGATAACTTTTGTTTGAGTTACATCTCTATTCTACATCTTTACTTTCTTTTCTATCAAAAAATATAATTTTTTTTCTTTCTCGTTCTATTTTCGCGTAGTTTACTATTTTCACATTTTTTTCAATTATTGTAACTACTTATGGTTTGTAATAGTTTAATTAGGCTTTTACTTTTCTCTCAATTTGTGAATTTGTACCCCCATTTCCGAAGCCTTGTAATAGCGTAGAATTTTAATTTCCGCAATTTACTGCTTTCCTTATAATTGTATAGTAATTAGGCGTGTATGGCAAGACATAAAATCAACCGCTAGATAACCCTAACCTCAAGATAAAATAACTGAAAACAAATCACTTTTCACACGTGCACCTCTAGGGTGACTCTACTTGTTGCCTCAGATGAAAAACAATCATGTCCCTCGAATGTGGGACGCTTTAGCAAAGACCATCGATTAAAAAAGATCGTAGTCCCTCGATGACCCTTCGATGTTGCCTTCGGTAAACAATCTTAGTCCCTTACAAAAATTGCTAAAGCGTCCTATAAGTTGCTTTCTATGGTTGTGTGATGACCCGCGTATGTCCCTCACATCCAATGATAGAGCTTCTTATTAACTAATGGTAGGGTAGCACTTTCTAAAGGAGGAGGAAAATAACAAAGACTTTTGGAGTAGGTAGATCACTCGTAATCTCTTGCTCACAAACTAAAACAATTTCCACACCTCACACTTTCAAAACAACTACTTTTAAAATGCTTCATAAACGCTCTTGAGGACTGATACAAGGGTTGTTATAAAGAAAACTGCCTTACATTGACATTTTCAATACATTTTCCACAACGACATTGTTTCAAAAAATATTTTCAAAACAAACATTTTGTATACATTCTCAACGATACGAGAACCATTACAAAATTTCCGCTCTTAGGCGTTTTTTTTCAAAATATTTTTCAAACATACAAATACAAAGAATTTTCAAAAGTGAACTAGAGATTAAGAACCCGTAGATAACTACAGATGAAAAGGGTGCTAACACCTTCCTTTTTCATAACCTACCCCCCAAACTCATAAAATTCTCAAAAGTTCTTTCCTGTTATTTTCACTCTTTCCTTTATTGGATAAAAGAAAAGTCGGTGGCGACTCTTGCTATCCACAACATTTGCGATAAAATATAAAACCAAAAGTCAGTTCTCCCATCGTATTACAGAACTGGCGACTTTGTTAGGGAGAACTAAAGGCGGGGTTACCTTAAGAGATAGATCACTTTTTATTGCTTTACTTATTTGCCTTGTATGCTTTATATTTCGGGATATGCTTGGGTTTATTTCTTGTATAGATCCTATATCCGGATCTGGGGGCGTTTTAGGTAAGTAGAAATAGATCGCGAAAACTGTACAGTGTATACTGATACGGTTGAAGTGATGGCTATGTTAGTGCGACACATTGGTTGGTGCCGGTGTCCCTTGAGTCAGTCAAGGAGAATGCTAGGTTGCCGCGTGGTGTCATAAAGCATTAAATGACCGTAGAACCTTAGTTGACATAACTTAGCCATTAGAAAGTAGTGAGGTAGCCGGATTTGGTGAAGACTGAAGTTGGTTGATACTCGATACTACACTCATTGAGATCAAACTCTCGGGATATTTCGGTTGCAAATCAGATGCTTGTGCTGAAATAATGCCTGGGAGAAAGATCAGTGATATTGAGGCTCCTAGAACCCGGTTACTTCTTTTAGGACAGGTTGAGCCAACTAAAACTTTAAGAGGGTACTTACCTACGAACTTCATGCAAGCTTAAACCTAAGGTCTTGTGTGTTTTGTTTGTGTATGATTAATTGATTTGAACATGACATCATATCATATCATATCATTTTCACTAACCATTTCAAGGACTAAGAGTTGTATCTTTGTTCTGTTTTGTAGGTTATGGCCTCTACTCGCAGAAACACTATCCGGATCAACTTTGTAAGGGTGCCTCCTTAGCTTAAAGAGTTAGTCTCAAGGGTTCTCGGAAGTTCCCCATTCATCAAAAGGCATGGTCGACTACTCAGTCTGGTTACCCCAGGTTTTGATGAAGACATGATGAGTGTTCTATTATAGTTCTTTGACCCTGTACATCACTGCTTCACATTTCCAGATTATCAGTTGGTACCCACAATGGAGGAGTTATCTCAATTATTGAGGGGTACCCGTTCTTGATCATACACCCTTCTCCGGTTTAGAGGAAGCTCTAAAACCATAAGATATTGCAGCAGCCTTACATCTTGTTGTACCCCAAAATTTTCCCTCCCCTTTTCACAAGAAATCACAACCCCAGGGTTTTCTCGGATTTTTAAGATTGGCTCAGGAATCGATCAAACAGACTTTTCTTTGGCAGCAGATCAAGAATTAGGGTTTTTCTCTCGCATTTCTCAGAAGAAGCATAATTCTCTGAAATTCAATTAACTGTCACATGTTTTCACACTTTTTCAAGTTTGCGGAAAGGTTGCCGATGGTTCTCAAGGCCTGATTATCTGGAATAAGAGATAGGAGCTGAGACTGTTATTAGGAATATTAAGACACCTGCTTGTTAATGGAATGAAACGTTTGCTTGTTAATGGAATGCTTGCTTGTTTATTGGAATACACAACGCGTATGTTGATTGGAATGTTGTTGCAAGGTTACGAGGCTGCGAAGTTCTTGGTTTATTTGGAATTTAAGTTATCTGGATTAGAATTTTTGGAATGCAATTTCAATTATTTTGATTTGAGAATCTTAAATAATTAAGTGAAGATGCAAGGAAGAATGGCAAGATATTTGACAGTAGAAGAGTTTAATTGGATAAAGACTTTTTTTTATTATTTCAAATATTGTTACAAAAATAGTTTGTTATTCATATACTTTAAGTTTTACAACTTATAGTACTTGGAAAAATAAATTATTACAATGAATGAAAAAATCTAAGCCTAAACCTCCTAAACTCCATTGCTCCCATGCTCAAAGTCTTCTGCTTCCGTTGCTTTATCGCCGTCCAATTTGTGTTCATATGAAAAAGACAAAGAAAAGGAGATTAGTACAGTTAATCTTTCAAATAGAAAAAGAAAGGGAAAATTCATCATTAAAGTTTGCCGTCCGGAATCAGAGTGCTATTTTTTTCATCATGTTTTATTTTTCTCTTTGCAAATCACAAGAAGATTGCTCTTCTTGGTTCACAAAGAGAAAAATAAAAGTGCAAATGCAAGCATACAAAAGCAATTGGTTCAAATGCTAACATGGGCCAAACTGAAACATGCTGTACAAAAGCAAGCATACAAAGGCAAATATTGTAGCAGCTAAGGCAAACTGTTATGCAAATATAGCAAGGCGCCAAAACTGCAAAACATGGCATACAAAGTAAACTTGCAGCAAACTGTACAAACCTGCATAGCCAAACATTGCAAGCTAAGCAAACTAGATGCAAACTGTCTAACATTGCAAGCAAAGCAAACTGTACTAAGCAAACTGAGTTACAAGCCAACTAGATGCAAACTATACAAAGGCAAAAATTATGCATTGCAGAAAGTACAGCAGGCCAAAAGTAAATAGCAAGTAATGCAGCAGGAAAACCAATTTACAAGTCAAAGCTTGTCATAAGCTATCATCATTTTCCAGACAAAAGCAAACTTTTCAGAATATAATAAAAAAAAGCAAAAGTGCTTGTTTCATGGAGAGAGAAAGAGAAAAAGATATCACCTTGGGTGAGAGTTTTACAGTTTGGCAAGAACAGGCTATCACAAGTTAACAAAAAGCTAAGAAAGGCATAAAAACTCAAGACTGCATAACAGTTTGAAAAAGAAAAAAACACTTGGTCAAAAACCACAAAACCCTTCAAGCCTTTAAAAACTACTCAAGTTGAAAACTTACAAAACAACAAGTATCTAAACCTGTTACCAAGCTGAAAGCTAACCCAACCAAACATGTAGCAGCAAGAACACCACAAGCCTGTAACAGTTATCAAACTCAAAGATAACCAAATTGTATAACCTGCAACAAAACTCAGAAATTGCATAACAGTTTAAAAGGCCAACCAACTGTAACCAGCTTGCCCGAACTGCAAAATTGTAAAGGCTGCAAAACAAAGTCCAAAAACCAAACAGTTTCACAACAACTACACAACCTGCATAGCCCAAAACTATTAACAGTTTCAAGATCCCAACCTGCACAATTAAACAAAATACTCAAAAACCTGCACAAGCTGCAACAATAACCACAAACCAGTTGGCCAAACTGTGAACCAACTGCAGGCTTGCCAAACTACAGAACTAAACCATCAACAACAAGGTTTCAGAAGCTTGCAACAAGCATCATCATCAACAAAAAATATCAACATCCACTACCAAATTGCAAAAGCCACAACTTGCATTACAGTTCAAATTAGAAGAGAAGCTACCAACAAAAGTTTCAAAACAAGTTTCAGAGATATTATCATCATCAACATTCCAAGAGAGAAAGAAAGAGGTTCAGAAGTAACAAACAACAAGTTTCAGAACAAAGTTTCATCATCAACCTTCTAACTTCAAGAAAAGAAGAAGAGAATTTCAAAAGCAACAACCAACCAAAAAGAGTTTCAGAAACAACAAATTTTCAGAACTATTGTCATCATCAAGCTCTAAGAGAGAGGAAAAGAGTTTCAAAGAAAACAATCATCAACAAAATCCATCAAAATCAGTTTCAAAACATCATCATCAACATTCAAAAGGAAGATAATTTCATAAACAACTACCAACAATATCAAAGGTTTCAGAGAAATCATCACCAACGAAAAAACAACAATAGCAAAGGTTACCAAAAAATCAGAAGCGCGAAGCTCATCATCTCCTCCCTCCTCCGCCTCTAGCCACCAGGAACGCCATCAGCTCCGGCCTCTCTCCCTCCACTTTCCAGAAAATCTCACAGGTAAGACGTTTCTCAAGCCCTTACTGTGTTTTAGGCACATAAAAGAACATAGGTTAATCAAACTAGAACATGCAAAGCAAGCTAAATCAAACAACTGTAAAATCACATAAACAACAAACTGTAAAACCCTAAAAAAGAGGACAAATCATACCGTTTGGTCCAAAGCCCTAGAATGTTAGGAAGAAGATAAAGAGTGGGGATAGCGCTCCGGCGGCCTAGGGCTTAAGGGAGAATCAGTGCGCTTGTTTGAGAGAGACGAAGAAGAGAACGAGAGAGCGGCGCCGCTGGAAGAGATTCACACTAACCCTAATTTCTGATGAACCCTAACAAATGTGAACAAACTTTACACTGGGCCTGTCCGCCCCAAACATTTACTTGAGACCATTTGAATCTGCTAGCGCCCCCCCCCCCCATTTCTCAATCTGACCCCTTTTTTCCTTTTTTAATTGGGCCAAGCATCCACACCAAGAACCTAAAGCCCATTCTTATTTTTTCCTTCTTTCTTTTAATTAACAAATGCTTGTTTTTTTTAATTAATTCATTTAAAATTATTTTGTTTTATTTTTTATAAATAATATTAAAACTTTGTCTTTTTGTTAAAATCAATTTTAATCATTTTTCTTTTCATTTATTTCTTACATTTAACAAGAAAACACCAAAAAATAATAAAGAGCATTTAATTAGTCTTGTTTCTTTAAACCCTTTTCATTAATAAAATACACAAATAAGAATAATAATAATATTTAATCTTTCTTTTTTTAGAATAGATTTTTATTTATTTTTACATGCATCTCATAATTTATTGATTTTCCTTATTTCTTAATTTGTTATAATTTTATATTTGATGGCGACAATTCGATTTGGTTGTAACACTTGATATTTGGACATTGTTATCTTTGTGAGATTCATCCCCATTTGTAAATAATTGTACCCCCATCCCCGGATACTTTTGTAACAGTTTATATTTTAATTCTCGCACTTTATACTTTCAAATATGCCATGATTAGAGATTAGGGTTTGTATGCAAAAAATCCAAAATCAATCGCTAGATGACCTAATACAAGACTTAAATGCATGAAGATGACAAACACAATGCACACTTGCACCTCTAGGATAACCTCGCTTTTTTCCTCGGAAAATGCAATCATGTCCCTCAAATATGAGACACTCTAGCAAATTCCCCTTCGATAAACAAAGATCGTAGTCCCTCGATGGCCCTCGATGTTGCCTTTGATAAAACGATCTTGTCCCTTACAAAATTGCTAGAGCGTCTCACAAGTTGCTTTCAATGATTGTATGCGATGACCCGCGCCTGTCCCATTTAACATCCTAATACAAGGTTGTTCACCAAATGCAATGGTGAAACAACACTGTCAAAAGGGTTAAAAATTTATAGAAAAGATCTTTGAGTAAAATAGGGTAGACAACTCTTAGTTACTTGATCAAAAGCTTACAAAACATCCTTGCTATTTTCAAACACACTTCACAACACAATTTCAAAACAATTTCACAAATCAAACTTTCAAAACATTGAAATATCTTTTCAAAAAGACACACACCTTTGTATATATTCAAACAAGAATCATTACAAAGGTTGCCTAGACAAGGCCTCTTTTTCAAAAGCATTTTCAAAAACCACACACACAAAGCACCATTTCAAACAATTGAAAAGAAAAAGCAAGTGATCTAAACAAGTAACTAAGAGCCCATGGAAAACCATGGATGAAAAGGGTGCTAGCACCTTCCCTTTTCATAATCTACCCCCCTGAAACCAAGAAAACATCTCAAAGGTCTTTCCTATGCTTTTTGACCTTTCCTTTGGATAAAATAAAAAGTCGGTGGCGACTCTTGCTAAACCGCACAATTGCAAACACAAAACGCAAAACTTCAAGTCAGTTCTCCCACCGTATCACACATCTGAAGCGGTCCGACATTGTATCTAAGTGGAAAATGAGAGGTGGAGTCAAATGTTTTCTGGCTAAATTTCTGATGGAGAAAACTCAAATGTTTTTGGATGCTATGAGTTTCCAAGCTTTCAAAGGAATCTTGGCTTTGCTAATCTATAGGTTGGTGCTATTCCCTAATCCAGACCAACTCATAGATGTGAATGCCATCAAAATATTTCGCACTCGTAACCTTATACCTACTTTGCTTGGAGATATTTTGCATTCTCTTCACACTCGTACTATAAGGAAACGTGAGACTCTTATGTGTTGCATACCTCTGCTATCCAGGTGGTTTAATTTGCACCTTCCCTAATCAGTAATGAAGAATAAACAAGGTTTGAAGTGGTCACAAAGAATAGTGTCACTTTCTCACACAGACATCTACTGGTATTCCCGATCTCATGAGGATATAACTATCATTGACCGATGTGGGGAATTCCCTAATGTTCCACTCCTTGGCATTAGGGGAGGTATTGCTTACAACCCTTCTCTGACTCTACACCAATTTGGTTATGCTCGAAGAGATGGTCCCCATGACACACTTATCCAGGGTATTGTGTTCGATTACGAAAATGATCCTCAAGGTTATCGTCGGAGATTTATACATTCTTGGGGCATGGTAAGTGTTGTAACCCAAAAATTTCCCTCTCATTTATCAAGATTTTTCTCACAAGATCTTTTGGACTCAAGACTGGATTAGGGCTTGACCAGCTCAAGACATCTCATCATGCACTAATGACCCAAAATTAGGGTTTGAAATTGCACAAAGATTTTTGGACTATTAATGCTTCATATGACTTTAAAGGACAATTAGGGACCCCCAAGATTACTCATGCCAAGTTTCAAGCTTTGAATCATATTTTTGATCAATCAATTGATCAGTTGACCTAAAAATCAGCGGTATTGGGGAAAAAGTCAACCATGGCCAATCTACAGTAAAACTTCATGATTTTCGATCCACATCAATATTTTAGACTCATATGTATCATTTGATCAAAATTGGACCACAATTCCTCAAGAAATTTGATCAAATCATCAAAAGGGCAAAATGGTCAAAATTAGGGCTTTGGCTGAGAAAGGGCAATTTCTGATTTTTGACCTAGCAAATGATCAATTGTTTTGAAGCATGATTTCAAGAGTACAATTGCATAATCTTGAACTAATTACATGGTTCAAAACATTGCAAATCCATTGGATGGACAGTCAACTGTATACTGAAAAGTCAAACTTTGACTTTTTGGTCAAAATCAAGTACCAAAGACCACAATTCATTAAAACATGTCAAAATGTGAAACTTGTTCATCAAGAAATCAAAGATTGAAGTTTTTGTTTTGAAATGTGAAATTTCTTAACTTAGAAATTTTTCTAAGTATAGAAAATTTCTTATTTTTTCTCAACTTTAAGCCAAATTATCACCATGATACAAGATGATTCAAAGAAAGTTCTCAACATGAAAGTTGTAGATCTCCATGAAATCTACAACTTTGCTTCACACAATTTCTCCTAAAGATACTTGGATCTCAAGATATAATTTTGTGAATACATGCTCATGAACTAAAATAACTTAGTGAAATTTTGCACTAATTTAGGCAGGTTTTTTATCCAACTTCATGGCAACTTTTCACCTAGTTCTAAGAGGAATGTTGGAAAGCAATTCAAATATGAGTTATAGAGAACATTGCAAGCTTTCCAAAATATCCAAGAACTTCTTGAGATCATTCTTGAGTAGGGAGA
This sequence comes from Vicia faba, assembly GCA_948472305.1. Lineage (NCBI taxonomy): Eukaryota > Viridiplantae > Streptophyta > Magnoliopsida > Fabales > Fabaceae > Vicia > Vicia faba. The sequence goes on along the minus strand of CATIWC010002665.1, from coordinate 96,536 downwards.
ATCGAAGAGATGAAGTTGACAATTTCTCACTTTGATTACAAGCCATTTCATGTTTAACCAAAATTCAAATTTAAACCTAGGCTGCATAATCCTTGCTTTGTAGGCCTCAAACTTGTTTCTCACTCTATAATTAAATGTTTACACAGCTGATAGAGCTTTAATCCAAGCATTAGATCCTTTATCTAAGCTACAATTCCATAAATGGCACAAAGTTGCCATTTCCATTTTGATAAAGCACAACTTTTGCAGTTGTCAACTCCTTGAGCTTTGCACTTGTTCTTTCTGCACACACAAACCCTATAAACCAAAAGCAGTGTGTCTAAGACCTATACCAACTCAGACCAGGCTTGTACAAGCACATAGAGACTTGTCTCCTCACTTTTCTTCAAAAGCAAGCAATAGAGCCAAAGGGCTATAACTCAGAAATCTTGAGGAAGCTTGATGTCTAAAATTTTCTATACTTATACACAAATGTATTGTGACTGAGAAGACGATGGCTAAAGATCAGAGACTCTCCCAAACTCTCTACCACTGAAAACCTGCCATAACTTGCAGTTTTGAACCTTGCATAGCAATCTTAAAAACCACTCGTGCGTTTTAAGTTTTAACCACCTAAACACTTAACATACATCATATCTAAGTGTTCTAGACCATTATTCCCTCACTGTAACTCCTCCTTCTCCATCTGCCATTTTTGCATTTCAAGCTTGCAGGTTGATTTGAGTAGGGAGATTCAGGAACTTTCAAGGCAAAGTAAGGATTGGAACACACTCAGGGAGGTCCAGGCAAGCTAAATAGATTCTCAGGCCTTCTCAAAACTTTCTCAAACTCCATTCACGATCTCAACTGAAAGAGGTAAAAATTCTAACTTCTATCTCTTCATACATGCATCATTTGGTCTCCATTTGTGAAAATAAAATGTAGATATCCTTGCACTAAAGCCAACCATGTTCATAGATTTCATTTATATTCATTGTGTATAGAGAATTTTGGATTTGAAATTTCTGTAAAAATTAGGTTTTAAATTAGGGCCAGTAAAATTAGCTTTGATCTTTGACTTTTAGTTTACATGAGTTATATGGTTGAAATCGTGGGAAGAAATACTATCATTTTCATGTTTGGAGTTTCCATTTTCATGGAGAAATGAGAGAGATACAGGTGGTCTGGCTGGCTAGAGGAAGAAGACGAAGTACAGGGCAAGGAAGTTATTCATGTTATGTATTCTTGTTTTCATTTGAACTAACAGATGTACAGCCACCCCAGTGGTAAGGCAGCGCGCAGAAATGCCTAAGATCACAGGTTCGAGCCTTGGCGCTGCCTTTTTGCATTTTTCCACATTTTTCATCTTTTTTTGATTGTTTGCAGCGTGGGCTCAACACATTGGGCCCTATGTTTTTTTTGCTAACTTCCTGCCTCATTTTTTCTTGCAACACCCCTGGTCCAACTATTTTCATTTATTTATTTTCTTTTGTTTTATTTCATTAAATATATTTTTCTTAAATATTAAAAATCATAAAAAAAACCTAAAAATGATAAATATTATATTTTATTTATTTTATTTTATTTTCTCATAAAAAATATTTTTATTTAATTATACATTAACTATTTTTCTTAATAAACTTGTAAATTAAAAATAGAATAAGGATGAATATTTATTATTATTTTTCTCACACTTATAAATATTTATTTTAACATATAAAAGGACCAAAATACTTCATAAACACTATTTATTATTTTCAAGACAAAAAATATAAAAAATACTTAAAGAAATTAATTTTCTTTTGACAAATTAAAATTAGGGTTAATCAAAAACCTTTTCTAAAAATGATTTTTTCTTTCTTATTTAATTTAAGTTCAATTTTGTTTATCTATTAGGCTTAGATTAAAACTCTTTTTCACATAAAGAACAAAACAAAAATCTTTTTCTTACATTTATATATATCCTTGCATATTTAAATTGTCTTGTACATTATTTATTTCAATACTTGTATAAATTCAATTTGGCTTTAATAGATTAATTAGATTTATATTATTGCAATCCCCATTCATAATTTGTATACCCCCTCCCACAAAATGTTGTAATAGTGTAGTGATCTTTAAATTACGCAATTTATCGCTTTTACATAACATGTTAGTAATTAGGGTTTGTATGGAAAGATAAAAACAATCAAATAGAAAACCCTAATACAAGACAAAATCAAGCATGAAAATAACACACTTGCACACAAGCATCCCCTAGGGTTACTCCACTCGGTTGCCTTATACGAAAATGGCCATATTATGCATGTGAAGTATCTTAGCAAAACAAACAAATATAAGATCATAGTCCCTCGATGATTCTATCCAAAGTTGCCTTACAAAATGATCTTAGTCCCTCAAAAATGCTAAGATACTTTGCAACATTGCTAATCATAGTTATACGATGACCCACGCCCGTCCCGTTTATATCCAAAGATAGGGTTGCTTACCAAATCAATGGTAAGACAACAATATCAAAGGAAAAGAAAATGAACAAGAAAGACATTTGAGTAGGTAGATTACTTCTAGTTACTTGCTCCATTTCAAAACAAACATCCTTGCTATTTTCAAAACAAACACCTACACTTTCAAAACATCTTACAAACTTGAAAACATTTTCAAAAGATCAACATCTTTGTATACATTCTTACGAACGAGAATCATTACAAAGATTGCCTAAACAATGGCCTCTTTACAAAATACTTTCAAAAACCACACAAAACACAATTTCAAACAAAAGCAAGTGATCTAGCAAGTAACTAAGAGCCCATGGAAAACCATGGATGAAAAGGGTGCTAATACCTTCCCTTTTCATAATCTACCCCCCAAACTCAAGAAACAATCTCAAAGGTCTTTCCTGTGCTTTTTCACCTTTCCTTTTTGGATAAAAGAAAAGTCGGTAGAGACTCTTGCTAACCGGAATATTTGCGATCAAACACAAAACCTTCAAGTCAGTTCTCCCACCGTATCACAGAACTGGAGACTCTGCTGGGGAGAATTATAAAAGTGGGGTTACCTTAGGGATAGATCACATTTACTTGCTTACATTGTTTGACTTGTATGCTTTACATTATGATTCTTTATTTGGGTTTGAATCCTCTACCCCGATTTAGGATACATTATAGGTAAGTAGCAATACATTGTGGAAACTGTGCGGGGTATACCGACATGGTCTAAGCAATAGCTATGTTAGTGTGACATATTTGTGGGTACCGGTAGCCTTTGAGTTAATCAAAGATAATACGGGGCCGCTGAGTGATGTCATGAAGCACTAATGAACTTCTAGAACCTTTACTTGACCAACTTGGCCTTTAGGATGTAGTGAGATGACCGGCTTTGGTGCAGTCCGAAGTTGGTAGATACTCGATACTACACTCATTGAGGTTTAGTTTCTTAGGATATTTCGGTCGCCATTAAAGAGGCTTGAGCTGAAACAATGACCAAGGAAACAATCCAGTAAATTTGAGCTCCTTAGAACCCGGTTACTATTACTAGGACATGTTTAAGCCAACTAAACTTCAAGAGGGTACTTACCTATAAAACCCCATGCAAGCCTAAACTAAGAACTTGTTTGCTTTGTTTGTATATGCATACTTGTACATAACATCATGGACATCATGAACATCATATACATCCACTAACCATTTCAAGGATTTTGGGATTCATCTTTGTTCTTGTTTTGTAGGATATGGATTCACTTCGCAGGAAAACTATTCAAGTCAACCTTGTAAGAATTCCTCTACAACTTAAGGAGCTAGCTTCAAGGATTCCTGAAAACTCTCCATTCACCGAGAGACATGGTCGCCTACTCAACTTGGTCACCTCCAACACTGATGATGATATGATGAAGGTGCTCTTTCAGTTCTTTGATCCTTTGCACCATTGCTTCACATTTCCCGACTATCAACTTGTGCCTACTTTGGAAGAATTCTCCCAACTCTTGAGGATTCCGATTCTCAATCAACTACCTTTCAAAGGTACGGAAAGAGACCCAAAGCCAGAAGAGATTGCTCAAGCTCTACACTTGCACTCATCTGATGTCACAACTCGTTGAGAAACTAGGAGTGGTGTCAAAGGCTTCTTAGCAAAGTTCCTATTTGAGAAAGCCCAAAGCTGTTGGAATTTCTTAGACTTGCAAGCCTTTGAGAAAATTGTGTCTCTTCTTATCTATGGGATGGTCTTGTTTCCTAATCTTGACCAACTCATATATGTGAGCACCATCAAAATCTTCATGTCACGCAACCCGGTGCCTACATTGCTAGGGGATATCCTACACTCTTTTCACACTCGCACAATGAGGAAAAGAGGTGTCCTTATGTGTTGAACTCCTCTCTTGGCAAGATGGTTTATTTCTCATCTCCCCCAATCAGACTTAAAGAATGAGCAAGGTTCAAGGTGGTCACAAAGGTTAATGACGCTCAAACATTCAGACATTCATTGGTGCTCCCGATCCAAAGAGAATGTTATCATTGTTGACCGCTGTGGAGAATTCCCTAATGTCCCTCTACTTAGCATTAAGGGAGGCATCACCTACAACCCTTGTTTAGCCTTAAGGCAGTTTGGTTACGCCCGAAGGGATGGCCCGCACGAGGTGTTGATTCAAGGTTTGGTATTCGACTACGACAACGAAGATCAAGGTTTTCGCCAGAGATTTATCCGAGCTTGGAGGATGCTAAACAAGGTGGATAGCAATACTTTGGGGCACAAGAATTCCATCCCTCTTGAGCCTTACCTCAAATGGGTACGAACCCGTGCTCAAAGTCTTATGATGCCTTACCCCTTCACCCTTCCGGTAATCATGGAACCTGTTAAGGAGGGAGATGTTCCATACACTATCCTACATCCCGACATGCCCACATCTCTTGAAGACTTACAAAGGGATTGAATACAACTCAAAGGAGAGCGAGATACTTTCGAAGCCCAATTCTGCGCAAGCAAGAAGAAGGTTTTGGAACTCACTAGGCTACTTCATGAGGAGCGGACCCTGAATGCCTACATTGCACCAAAGAGGATGCGCACTACTTTTTCATCTTAGAGTTTTGTATTATTTTGTCCAAGGGACATTGATGTACTCAAACTTTATCTTATTAATATAACGTGTGTTTCTTTTTGTCTAAAACGAACTTGAATCTTCAAAATCCTTGAAAACATTGCATATGCACATATCATTCATCATAACATAAACAGGTCTTTTTGCAACAAGTCTCCTCATCTCTCTACTATTTATTTCAGTAAGATGGATATCGAGCAAACAGTGAAAGATCTACAAGCTCAGAACACACAGTTTCAACAATTGCTCATGACCCTAGCCAATGGGCAAGAAGAATTGAAGACTCTGCTAGCTGAGGAGAGGAAAAAGAAAACAAAGAAGGTAACTGGAGTCTTAAACATGGGGAGAAGATTTCAGGGACAGACAAGAAGGACTTTGAACTTCGCAACAACTTCCGGTGAAGGAGAAGGGAAAGGCAAGGAAACAACCATCCCATCAGAATCAGAAGAAGAGGAGGAAGAAGAGGAAGACTACTCTGAGGAACATTATCCTCCAGCTGATGATAAGTACAGACATCTCGAAGAGCGTTTGAGCGCGATGTAAATACAAAAGGTGCCAGGCTTAGATTTCGAGGAATTGAGACTAGTGTCGGGGATTGTGATTCCTCCGAAATTCAAAGTGCCTATGTTCGCAAAATATGATGGAGTGTCATGCCCTAAGATGAATCTCTGATCGTATGTGAGAAATATTCTCCGCTGATAAAGACTTGTAGGTGCATTTTTTTCAAGATAGTCTGTCTGGAACGCAACTCGACTGGTTTTACCAACTAGAAAGAGCCAACGTCCACAATTGGGAAGATCTTGCCGCAACTTTCTACAAGAAATATCAATACAATGCTGATTTGGCGCCTACCCGTACTTAACTCAAGAGTATGGCCATGGCTTCCAATGAAGGTTTCAAGGATTACGCACAAAAATAGAGAGATTTGGCTGGAAGAGTTCAACCCCCTCTGTCTGAAAGGGAATTGGTGGACATGTTCTTAGGCACCTTATTTGGCCCCTTCTTCAACCATTTAATTGGAAGTTCATCTGCAGGCTTTACTGAATTAATACTAACCGGAGAGAGGGTGGAAGCTGGCATAAAAAATGGAAAGATTCAGAAGGATTCATCTTCTTCTACAGCTGTAAGGAAGCCTTTCATCAGGAAGAAAGAGGTAGCTGCTGTATATCCTCAAAGGAACTAAGATAGGGCCGAACACCGACCAATGGTGGGGGCTGTTATGATTCCCAAGCATACATCTGATCAACAAAGAAGTAATCAACCAAGGGTGGAAAGGCCAGTCAAGCAATTCACCAGAATTAACATGACTCTGTCTCAAGTTCTACCACATCTTCTGAGATCCAATTTGGTAACCTTGAAAGAAGCTTCGAAAAACCCCAATACAACATCTCCTTATTATCACCCCAATGCCTGTTGCGCATATCACTCTGAAAGTCATGGTCACGATACTAATAACTGTTGGGCCTTGAAGAACAAAATACAAGACCTCATTGAAGCAAAAGAAATTGAGTTTGATGCGCCCGAGAAACCAAATGTCACTTCAGCTCCTATTCCCAAACATGGTCACAATACCAATGCTATCGAAGAAGATTTTTTTGTTACCACAGTTGATGAACTCGTGACTCCACTTCCAACCATTAAGATAAACTTGTTGAAAGCCGGTGTGTTCTCGGGCTATAATGAAGACTGCCATCTCTGCTTATCCTCACTAACTGATTACCCTTTGTTGAAAACAGGCATTCAACGCTTAATAGATAACAAAGAGATTCTGTTTGAAAGTACTCCTGTTTCACCTGTTCCTGTTGAAGATGTTTCAATCATTACCATCTCCGCCAATTCTTCCAGGGTCTCCACCAAAAGACCCATTAGAATTACATTGGTTCCGAAAGCAACTTCTCTAATAATCACAATGCCTGGGCCAGTCCCATATGTATCAGACAAAACTGTGTCGTGGAATTACAGAGGGGACATTTACTACCATGGAATCAAACAAGATTGGTCGACCTCCGAAGGGATAAACTCCGAAGAGAAAGATTCCGACATTAGCATTATTGCCGGAACTAGTAAAATTACCCGAAGCGGTAGGATCGTTTCTCCAGAAATTGCCCCCCCCAAGGCAGTTTCTGGACCCATGGTTGTTCCAAAGGTTACTTTCGTACCCATAATCATCTCTGCAAGTACTCCTATTGATGAAACCGTTACAATCCCTATTGTCATTCCTACCAACACTCTTGCTGCTGAAACTCGAGGAAAGAGTATTCAAATGGAGCCTGTCCGGACGAAGGCTCAATCACTGACTATCCCCGAGACATCCAAGAAAGAAATGGAGGAGATCCTAAAAATTATAAAGAGGAGCGACTACGATGTAGTTGAACAATTGGGGCAAACTACCTCCAAGATCTCCATGCTGGCATTACTACTATGTTCCGAGGCACATGTGAAAGCCTTGGTGAAGTTCCTAAAAATAGCCCATGTGCCTCAAGAGACATCTGCTGATCAATTCCAAGACTGCGTGGCCAGCTTGACAGCGGATAACGACCTAGGCTTCTCGGATGCTGATCTGACACCAAGGGGAAGAAAGCACAACAAGGCATTACATGTCTCTGTAGAATGTAAAGGCACAACTCTGGCCCATGTCTTGGTGGACACTGACTCATCTTTGAATGTTTTACCGAAAAAAGCTCTTGACAGACTTGACTGCGAGGGGCTAACGTTAAAGCCAAGCAACATAGTAGTAAGGGAATTTGATGACTCGAAGAGGATGGTACACGAGGAGGTGGATATCCCCATAAAGGTTGGGACTCAAACTTTCAATTCAACCTTTTATGTAATGGACATCCGCCCTTTGTACTCTTGTCTGCTAGGACGACCATGGATCCATAATGCTGGCGTTGTTACCTCTACATTGCACCAGATGCTGAACCGGTTCAAGGAAAGATTATCACTATCCGTGGAGAGGAAGAATACATGATCATCCATCTCAATTCCTTCAGGTATGTGGAATTGGACGGCGAGTTCATTGAAACTCCATTTCAACACTTCGAAGAGGTCCCCCAAGAGGTAGCAGTGACCAAGATTGTGTCCCAGATTCCCAAGATTACAAGGCCTCTACTCCGAATGTCATCTCTGAAGGATGCCAAAGCAGTGGTAGAGGAAGGTGGATGCACCATCTGGGGGCAGCTTCCAGATATCCTGTATAAGTCTGATAAGTTTGGCCTAGGCTTCACTTTAAGTGCTCAAAAGGTTGTACTTCATGCCCGTGCTAGAGGGCCACCCTTAAAAATTAGCAACCATGAGGTCAACGTGGTAGAAGATGGTGAAGATGATTGTAACCTGGAGGATTGGATCTTTCAGACTGTTAAAGGAGGGCTCAACAATTGGGAGGCTAGAGACTTCGTCCCAATAACTTTTATCCCACAGTAATTTGTATTTACATTTTGTTAGATCTGTAATATTCAAAAAACAATTCGCACTCTTAAAACCTTGTGTCTTGCCCGAGGCACAATGGTCCATTTGTAAGGGTTATTATTTCATCTTCATATGACATCAATGAATCATGGACGTTTTTCGCATACAAACTTTTTTTCATTGTTTTTCTTTTACATTTTATTTTATTTTAAAGATAGCTATACCCTTACACACACCCACACTCACAAATGCAGGTATTCATCCATTCTGGATCCCATGGGTAACAATACTGCTATGGCCTTTCGTGACTCTGAGAATCTAATCTACCAAGCCGAAGATGAAGGTGAGGAAGATTGTGAAGTACCAGGGGAACTTGCCAGACTGCTACAACAAAAGGAAAGAACCATTCAGCCTCACGAGGAACCTATGGATACGATCAACCTGGGTACCGAGGAGGACAAAAAAGAGGTCAAGGTGGGTGCCAATCTGGAACCCATTGTCAAGGAGCGTCTGATTCAGTTGTTACATGAATATGTTGAGATCTTTTCCTGGTCATATGAAGACATGTCGGGACTTGATACAGACATTGTAGTACATCGTTTGCCTACAAGAGAAGATTGTCCGCCAGTAAAATAAAAGGTTCGCCGCATGAGACCTGATATGTCAAAAAAGATTAAAGCAGAGGTTATGAAACAATTCAATGCTGGATTCCTGGCTGTCACTTCCTACCCTCAATGGGTTGCCAACATTGTTCCCATACCTAAAAAATACGGCAAAGTACGAATGTGTGTGGACTACATAGATTTGAATAGGGCGAGCCCTAAAGATGATTTTCCATTCCCCCACATTGATATCCTAGTTGACAATACGGCACAACACAAAGTGTTTTCCTTCATGGACGGATTCTCAGGTTATAACCAAATCAAAATGGCACCTGAGGACATGGAGAAAACAACACTTGTCACACAATGGGGCACTTTCTGCTACAAGGTAATGCCATTCAGATTGATGAATTCTGGGGCAACCTATCAGCGCGCCATGGTAGCTTTATTTCACGATATGATACATCATGAAATAGAGGTCTACGTAGACGATATGATAGCCAGATGACAAACAGAAAAAGAGCATCTTGATCACTTACAAAAGCTGTTTGAGAGACTGAAGAAGTACAAGCTGAGGTTGAATCCAAACAAGTGCACATTTGGGGTACGGTCCGGTAAACTCCTAGGCTTTGTCGTCAGTAACAAAGGTATTGAGGTCGATCCTACCAAAGTTAAAGCAATACAAAAGATGCCTGCTCCTCGTACCGAGAAGGAAGTCAGAGGATTCTTGGGACGTTTGAACTATATTTCCAGATTCATTTCTCACCTAACAGCTACTTGTGAGCCAATCTTCAAACTATTGAAGAAAGATCAAGTAGTCAAATGGAATGATGAATGCCAAGTTGCTTTTAACAAAATCAAAGAATACTTACAAGAGCCTCCTGTATTGATGCCACCAGTCGAGGGAAGACCTTTGATCATGTATCTTACTGTTTTAGAAAACTCGATGGGGTGTGTATTGGGGCAGCATGACGAGTCTGGCCGAAAAGAGCACGCTATTTATTATCTGAGCAAAAAGTTTACCGATTGAGAAACCATATATTCACTGCTTGAGAAAACTTGTTGCGCTCTGGCATGGGCTGCTCACCGGCTAAGACAATATATGCTGACTCATACTACTTTATTGATATCTAAGATGGATCCGATAAAATACATCTTCGAAAAGCCTGCTCTTTCTGGGAGAATAGCTAGATGGCAGATGATCTTGACAGAATACGACATACAGTATACTACCCATAAATCTATAAAGGGAAGTGTATTAGATGATCACCTTGCTCACCAAGCTGTAGAAGACTATTAGTCTATGAAGTTTGAATTCCCGAATGAAGACATCATGACATTAGACAAGTGTGAAGAATTCAGGCCATATAATGGACCTGAACAAGGATCCCAATGGACCCCGTTATTTGATGGAGCATTCAACGTACTTGGTAATGGTATCAGCGTTGTACTCATATCTCTAGAAGGGTGTCATACTCCCTTCACCGCCAGACTTTGCTTCAATTGTACGAACAACATGGCGGAATACGAAGCGTGTATCTTTGGTCTAAAAGCTGCCATAGATTTGGGGATCAAATCATTAGATTTATTCGGAGACTTAGCCTTGGTCATTAGTCAGATCAAAGGGGAATGGGACACCAAACACCCTAATCTTATCCCTTATAAAGAACATGTTTTGACATTACTACCACATTTTGAGAAGATTACCTTCGAGCATTTCCCACGAGAAGAAAATCAGCTAGCAGACGCTCTAGCCACGATGTCATCTATGTTTAAACTTAATTGGGATAACGAGGCTCCCCAGATCACCATCGAACGAATGGATGAACTAACACACTGTCACGGGATTAATACGGAAGAGGTAGTGGACCAACCTTGGTTTCATGAAGTCAAGAGGTATCTTGAGGCTCAAGAATATCCAGAAGGAGATTCAATCAATGATAAGAAGTTCTTAAGGAGATTCTCTGCTAAATTCTTCCTTAGTAATGGCATCCTGTACAAATGCAATCATGAATCCATTTTGCTTCAGTGCATGGATAAGGTTGAAGCTGAAAAGATCATGGCTGAATTACATGAAGGTACTTTTGGCACCCACTCTAGTGGGCACACGATGGTGAAGAAAATCCTACGGGCAGGCTATTATTGGTCTACCATGGAAGTAGATTGCTATCAACACTCTCGAACCTGTCATAAGTGCCAGATTTATACCGACAAAGTGCATGTACCCCTGGTTCCTCTGAATGTCTCGACAACTCCTTGGCCTTTTGCTATGTGGGGAATTGATATGATTGGGGAAATCAAGCCGACAGCCTCCAATGTACATCGCTTCATCCTAGTGGCCATTGAATATTTTACAAAATGGGTGGAGGCAGCTTCCTTCACTTCCGTTACCAAGAATGTTGTTGCCCGCTTCATCAAGCAAAACCTTATTTTCCGGTATGGTATCCCAGAAAGGATCATCATTGACAATGGTACAAATCTCAATAACACTATGATCACCGCATTATGCGAGCAATTCAAGATTCAGCATCACAATTCTTCTCCCTATCGGCCAAAGATGAATGGTGATGTCGAAGTTGCAAATAAAAACATTAAGAAGATCATATAGAAAATGACAGTCACATACAAAGACTGACATGAGATGTGACCGTTCTCTTTCCACGGTTATCGTACCACGACTCGCACATCAACCGGGGCAACACCCTATTCTTTGGTTTACGGCATGGAGGTTGTCTTGCCTATTGAGGTTCAGATCCCCTCCCTGAGGATTATGAAGGATGCAGGGTTGAACAAAGACGATTGGATCCAGACTCGACTTGATCAACTGGATTTGATTGATGAAAAGAGACTTACTACTGTTTGTCATGGTCAAATGTATCAAAAACCGATGATCAAGGCTTTCAACAAGAAAGTCAGACGCCAAGTATATCAAGTTGGGGATCTAGTGATCACACGTATCATCCTGCCACAAAGTGATCCCAGGGGAAAATGAACTCCTACCTATGAAGGACCATTTGTAATCAAAATCATATTCTCCGGTGGGGAAATGATCTTGATAACCATGGATGGTGACGACCTGCCACACCCTACGAACGCGGACATAGTCAAAAGATACTACGCATAAGAGACCCGCTAGGTTGACACACCTAGGCAAAACAAGGGCGTCCCGGCGAATCAAAAAGGTCCGGGCAAAAATTAGGGATAAAATTAAAAAAACCTGTACACCTGGCAAGTTGAAAACCCGAAAGGGCGACTTGGGCTAAAAAGGGTTTCCCGGTGGACTGAAAACCCGAAAGGGCGGTCCAGGCAAAAGTTAGGGAATTAAGGCGTATGACTATGTCCCGTCGGATCACTTTAGGGGCAACCTTTGGTTTCAACTGATAGATTCAGCATTTCTGATCAATCTAGTCATCTTCGGACAAGGAACAAATAGACAAGATACTCGGAGATACGAAGGCTATAGCAGAATGGGAACCCCATGGGATTATTACACATAGTTATCTTTTCTTTGTATCAAATTTCCCCTGTTTTACGACCTCATCCTCTTACTAGAATGTTTGTCCCCTTTGTACAAAATATTTACTCAAAGTCAATACAAAGATATCCCTTTGAAAGTGCAAAAACTATTTGTCTTTTTCTTTATGCTTGTGTTTTGTTTACAAAAACGTCCAATGATTCATTGTTGAACATATGCATTTGAACATGATTACTATTTACAAATAAACAAAATGAGAAAGACAATTAATGATAGGTTGAAAGAATAGGAAAATGTCTCTAGGCTATTCCATAAGTAATCCCCTATAGTACGTCATTTAAACCCCCAGCGGAACAAAGTTCCCAGTTATCAATCCCCAACAAAAGTCGTCGAATTTCTCGGGAATCCCCAACAGATCTTACAAGCAGTACATGGAATTTCCCTCACAACAGATTTTACTTCTCTCAACAAAAGTTCATCAGTACTTCAACTTCAAGACATGAAAATTCATATATCCTCAGCGACATTCATAGATTTATTTTCCTCAATCAAACAACAATGCAACAAATTAGTTCACATACACATACATTGCATCCATATATCATAAACATTGATAAAGCAAATACATTGCATCATACATTTCATGCAAACATAACTTTGTATTTTAGCTAACATTTTACCCTTTTCAGGATAAGATTAACAACTACCATTAACAATATGCAATCTTGATACAATTCAGATACGCTCCAGACACGGATGTCATTCTGATACTTAGTCAAAATCAGCTCCCAGATACAGTACAGATACACTCCAGACACAGACGCCATTCTGATACTCATTCAGATATAACTTACAGATACAATTCAGATACGCTCCAAACACGGACGCCATTCTGATACTCATTCAGATGCAACTTTCAGATACAGTTCATATACGCTCCAGACACGAATACCATTCTGATACTCATTCAGATTAAACTTTCAGATACAGTTCAAACACGCTCTAGACACGGATGCCATTCTGACACTTAGTCAAAATCAGCTCCCAGATACAGTTCAGGTACACTCCAAACATGAACGCCCTTCTGATACTCATTCTTTCAGCTTACAAATTACAATGTGTGATACGGTGGCCAGAACCGAGACTATTTTTTTAAAGTGAATGCTGGTTTGTGTTTTGCGTTTGTGTTTGCAAAATGTCGCGGTAAGCAAGAGTCGCCACCGACTTTTATTTTATCCAATAAGGAAAGGAAAAAAGTACAGAAAAATTCCTTTTTTGACATATTTCTGAGTACGGGGGGTAGATTATAGAAAGGGAAGGTATTAGCACCCTTTCTATCCGTAGTTATCTACGGGCTCTTAGGTACTTGCTCATCATTTTCAAAATTGCTTCTTTGTGTTTGTGTGCTTTGAAAAGTTTTTGTTTTGACTTCGATTTAACTCTTTCTTCTGTCTTCAAGAGTGTAATGAAGTGTTTTTGAAAACTTTGTTTGTAAAGGAGTGTAAGTGTGAAAAAGTTTGTTTGGATTGAGCAAGTACTTAAGATTTAATCTACCTACTCGGAAAAAAAAGAATCGTTCTATGTTCGTTTCCTTTAGACAGCGCTATCCCACTATTAGTGAGTAGGTAGCACCATCGTTGGAATTTGAGGGTCAATTCGAAAGGGACGTACGGTCACTAAAGCAATGTTAGGACGTCTTAGTAGTAACCCTAATGTCTTAGATCATTTATCCGAGGCAACAATGTCCGAGGCAACCATTCTGAGGCAACTTTGATCTTTTAGACAAGAGGGTGACCACTAAAGCACCCTATACTCAATGACCGTTTACCGAAGGCAACCAAGTGGGAGTGTATCCTAGGAGTGCGCATGTGCGAGTGATTCAATTTCAGATTATTTATCTTTGCATGTTTTAGGGTTATCTAATTGTTTTAAAGTTAATCATACATTCTTGTCATGCATCCTAATATCATACATCTAACAGTTTAATATTTTGCGGAATTAAAAGTGCGGAAATTAAACTAAGCTATTACAAGGCTTCGGGTATTTACATAGCCAAAAATAAACCCTTGAAAATAAAGCGATAAATGAAAGATAAAAGACCTAATTAAACTATTACAACTTGTGAGCAGTTACATTAATAGAATAAAAGTAAATAATAAAACGCGCGATGAAAATTAGAACGAGTGCGAACTAGGGTTTTCACCCCTCTAACCTAATTAAAAGAAAAATTGTTTTTGTTGTTTTTAATTATTTTGTTAAGAAAAGAATTAGGTTCTAAAATTAAATATACAATTAATTAGTAAATTAAATTTATTAATAAAAATAATTACATGGCCTATTTTTTGTGTTTGGTTATTTTAAGAAAAATAAAATATAATTAAGTTAGAAATAAAACCCTAATTATTCTAACTATTTTTAATTTATATACAAAAGGAATTAAAGTTATCTAATATTAACAACCTAATTAAATTAATTAATTTTTTGATAAAAAATAAAATCTAAACCTAATTTGTGAAAAGTATTATTTTTATGATTTTTTAATAAAAAGAAAATAATTAATTGGTTAGTAGAATATAAATAAAATAAATAAAATAAAACAAATATAAAAAGAAAAAGAATAAGAAACTTGGGCCTGCAAGCAAATTGAGGGGGTGTGAGAAGCAATCTTGGCCCAAGAAGCAAAGGTCCACGTTGACTTCTTGGATCTAGCGCATTGCCTTGACTGAGGCATACCATGGTCACCACATCATGGCCATCAGATCTGGCTTCTAAGACGCCTGTATGGTTGGATCTTGAGGGAGCATGGTCGTCCCCTGGCTTGTATGCACGCTGAATCACTGAAAAGAAAATAACATAAAGCAATTTGGGGGACCTGGGATTCGAACCCAGGCCCCAAGGCACTTTCCAATGCTCCACTTACCAACTGAGCCAGCTACTTTTGTTGTATGTAAAACAAATAACAAATATTATATTAAGAACAAATGGAATAAAAGAAATCCGCGCGCAAA
This sequence comes from Vicia faba, assembly GCA_948472305.1. Classification (NCBI taxonomy): domain Eukaryota; kingdom Viridiplantae; phylum Streptophyta; class Magnoliopsida; order Fabales; family Fabaceae; genus Vicia; species Vicia faba. Next base: position 80,975 of record CATIWC010002665.1, on the reverse strand, counting down.
TTCAAATGGACGAGTGGGAGGCTGCCATGCTGGTTGTCTTCTTCCCTTCTCAGTTGGTAAAAGTCCCAAACTTTTACCTACGGACGTTTGTCCGTCACTACAAACTTGTGTTCTCTTAAAATCAATCATGAGCAAGATAAATGACTTCTAATGCCATGGATGGATTCGTCTGGACCTGCTGAATATCATGATGCCCTTTTTATGGGCCAATTTTGCCTGCACATAAAACTCCTAAATCGAAGCTACAAACCCTAGTCATGGTGAAATATTATACAAGCCATATAAATGCAATTAAACATTACAGAAAGTTTTCAAATGTTCTAGGGATCAATAATATATCATTAATTCATGCTATCAATGTCTAAATCATGCAAACCGATTTCAAAAATACATGGATGTCGTGGTTGACTTACATTGTGATATAGGGCTTGGAAATGCTTGTTCTGGGTTTCTTTTGCTTGCCTACACTCCCAGAAAGCGATTGAGATCGTCCAAGGATCTTGAAATTGCCTCTAAGTAGGAATTCGTGTTTGCACTTTTTGGTGTTTTTTCAAGTTTTGGTTCTGGTTCATACGCCTCTTTCTAGCCTCTCTTTTGGTCTGCAATGGTTCTATATGTATTGAGGAGTGAACTAGGGTTGAAAACCTGGCCTCAATCTTCCTCCATCAATGTCTTTGATCTTGATTTGATTCATTTTAAGATCATTCTAAAAATAGCCTAAAATCAATCTTTTTGTGCACTCCATGCCTTTACACGAGTTTGATCTCATGCTAGCTGGATATTAAGACCTGAATCATGTAAAAATCTTGAGTTTTCAATATTTTGGATTTTCTATGATTTGTTTTGATTTAAATTGATTCAATTCAAATCAAAATCAAAATAAATAATAAAAACAAGATAATGACAAGTGGAAAAGGCTAGGGATCTTGGACCATGTTACCAACTCAAAACAAGTGCAAAAGATTGGGCCCATTTAGCAAAATTTGCAATTTTAGGCATAGTTGACTTTTGGCAATTTTGCAAAAAGGATCAACTTCACCAATGCACAACTTCCTCAATTTTGACTCTTTGGAGGTGTTCTTGGACTTTTTAAAAAGCTTGAGATTTCCTCTAAGCAACCATTTTGGTCTCATCTGAATTTGATGTTCCATGCTCATGTATGAAGCTTTGACAAAAAAGGTGTTTTTGTTGACTTTTCAAAATGACCTATAATGTCCAAATTCATAACTTTTTGTGAGTGCATATTTTGAACTTGGGAGATAAAGATGGATTGTAGAGCATTACATCCTATTCAAAATGAGCTTTTGATGGGTCATTTCTCATAAAGTATGAGAAAGTTATGCTTGGTCAAAGTTGAGTTGACTTTTCCTACAAAACCCTAATTTAGCAACTTTTGGTTCTTGATGAATTATGAGCAATCCTTGATGAATCATGATCAACCCTTGATAAAATTATGAAATATACTTCAAAATGAGGATGTTGACCAAAAATATTGAAGTTTGACTGTATGTGGGCCACAATTGACCTTTGCCCTAGCACAGTCGATTTTCAGGCCTTTGAGCAATTGATTGAGCAAACTTCCTCTGCAAGGCTTGAAACTTGACATGGATGATCTTGAGAACATATTAGGACAATGGTGAGAACTTGGGATCCCTTGGACTTAAGTATCTTGATACAACATGAAACCCTAATTTGAGGTAGACTGCCTTAGGAGGGAGCTTGTCGGGTCAACCCTTGGACTTCCTTGAGCATCTTGAGGATCTTTCTTGAAATGTTTTGAGAAATATAGGAGGGAAAATTTTGGGATACAACAGCTGCCCCTGTTCAATCTTATTAAACCTGAAGATTTAGATTGGCTTGTCTGCCTTTCGTGATCTGAAGGTGGAAGATGATTGAACCTTAGAGTGCCCAGAAATTTGCACTCGCATGAAGTGGTACTTGTCTTGTGATGTAGGGAATGGGCTTACAGATGCCATTTGGTAATTGATGATGGGAGATGGGCTTAAAAGATGCCATCTGAAGGAGTGTCGATTGTATAAGAGATTCCTTAGCGAGAGCTTGTATACCTGTTGTTGAGGAAGATTCCGCTGGGGGATGCTATTCTTTGTCTTAGGAGAAATAGAATTTTAGGAGCTTCGGTCGTCCATTATTCTACTGGTGAGTCGTCTCTATTTGAATTTTAGGAGCTTCGGTCGTCCGTTATTCTACTGAGGAATCGTCTCTGTTAAAGAGGTGAGAATGAACTACTATCTGGTCGTAATCCAGGCTTCATAGTGATAAGATCAACTGCTATCTGGTCGTAATCCAGGCTTCACAATGACTTACTGGGGAGATGAGATTAAACTCACTACCCGGTCGTAATCCGGGCTTCGTAATTTCTTGATTCTTATCTGGTTGTAATCCAGGCTTTAGAAGGAATTAAGTTGTTATCCGGTCGCATCCAGGATTTAACTTGAATTTAGGGCACACTAATATTCGGTCGACTCCGGTCTTCTTAGTAATTATCCATCTAAACTGCTATTTGGTCGAAATCCAAGCTTCACAGTGTCTTGTACCGCTATATGGTCGTAGTCCAGGCTTCACAATACCTTACTTCTTATCTGGTCGAAATCCCGACTTCAGAAGAAATCAAGTGGTTATCCGGTTGCATCCGGGCTTCCCTTTGACTGTTGGGCCTACTAATATTCGGTCGAATCTGAGCTTCATAGTAATTGGCCGGGTGAACTACTATTTGGTCAAAATCCAAGCTTCACAGTTTCCCTCACTGTTATCTGGTCATAATCCAGGCTTCAGTGTCTCTTACCGCTATTTGTTCGTAATTCAGGCTTCGCGATGTCTCATATCATTATCTAGTCAAAATCCAAGCTTCATGGTGTTCGGAGGAATCAAGATACTATCCAGTTGAATCTGGGCTTCATAACTTGTATTAAAGGTATACCACTATCTGGTCGTAATCCAGGCTTCACGGTGTTCTTGGTTTCTATCTGGTCGTAATCCAGGCTTCACAATGTCTTCTACCATTATCTGGTCGTAATCCAGGCTTCATGGTCTTGTATTGCTATCTGGTCGTAATCCAGGCTTCACAATAACTTGCTGAGTTGTTATCCGGTCGTAACCCGGGCTTCACGGCTTGTGTTTATGATATACCATTATCTGGTTGAATCCAAGCTTCATGGTAATTGCTGAGCTATTATTCGATTGTAATTCGGGCTTCACGGCTTGTGTTTATGATATACCACTATCTGGTCGAATCCAGGCTTCATGGTAATTTGCTGAGCTGCTATCCGGTTGTAATCCGGGCTTCACGGCTTGCTGGGGATTAAACTATTATCCGGTCGAATCCGGGCTTCATAGCTTGCTTTTTAAGAGATACCACTATCTGGTCGTAATCCAGGCTTCGCGGCAGTCTGATACTGTTATTCGGTCGTTCTCTGGGCTTCACAATATGCTGTAGAAATCAAGATACTATCCAATCGTACCCGGACTTCATAACTTGAGTTTTGTGAGAATTTGATTGTATCTTTCCTGAAAGGTAAAGGTTAGTCGTATGTAATGCATGATATGTATCAAGCAATGATGTCCTCAAAATAAATGAGATTGTTTTGTATGATGCGTATGTACATGTCATGATGTATGGACATGCGATGTTTTTATGATGTTCTTTAGCTGGGGAAAAATAAATCCCGGATTGCACGCTAGAGAATGAAAGAGTTTCGCTCGTTGAGGATAATGACCTAAGATGATTGGGAGAATAATTCTGCTGGAGAATATATTGGTGAGAGAATGACTCTGTGGGGAAAAGATGCTTTGCTGAGTATTTCCTGATCTTGGAGAAATACCCTCGGCTGTGGATGAATTACCATTGTTGGCGATGATAAACTCTGTTGGGGATGAAGTTTTCTTGTTTGTGGAAGAAGTGAACTCCGCTGGGGATAATTTTTTAGTGGCGAATTCACTGGGGATAATCTCCCAGACTCTACTGGGGATAATCTTCCAGTACTGGTGATGGATAAACTCTGCTTGGGGAGACTCTTACCGACTCATCCGCGGTTGCGAGCCTTAGCTGGGGAAAATTAACACCACTGTCCTTTTCTTACTCTACGGGGAGTGAATGTACCTTGGTCATATTCTTCAGCTAGGTTTATTCCTGTACCTGGTGAATATAGCAACTGTAAGATCTGGACATTTCTTGTTTGCCCCTGTTTATGATATTACGAGTAATCGTCTTTTGTTTCGCATGTAAATATTTATGAGCAACAATTATTGTCAAATGCATATATCAAAAATGAACATTGGATGTTCTTGCAAAATAAAACAGCAAAAGAAAAACAATTTGAAATTCCTTCGTGAAAAATGAATTGTATTGACTTTGAAGTTGGCCTGTAAATAGGCGTTTTTGTACAAGAGGCTGACGTCCTAGTAAGAGAACGCCGCCGAATGATAAAATTTATACAATCTGTGAAAAACAAAGGAAAAAAGCTATGTGAATGATCCCACTGGGTTCCAACTCTGCTATTGCCTTTATGTCCTCGAGCGTCTCATCACTTTGCTACTTGGTTGAAGGTGGATCATACTGATTGGCGCCGTCCGAGCTTGATAGTCGATACAAAAGTCTGGTTGCAAGGTGATCCAATGAGACATAGTGTTACGCTTTTATCCCTAATTTTTGCCTGGACCGTCCTTTCGGGTTTTCAGTCCACCGGGATACCCTTTTTTGCCCAAGTCTCCTTTTCAGGTTTTCGACTTGCCGGGTGTACAACTTTTTCATTTTCATCCCTTATTTTTACCCGATCCCTTTTGGTTCGCCGGGAAGCCCTTATTTTTGCCTAGGCCAGTAACCCTAGCGGGTCTTTGATTATGCGTAGTATTTTTTCACTATGTCTGCATTAACGGGGTGAGGAAGGTCGTCATTATCCATGGTGGTTAGAATCATAGCTTCTCTTGAGAAAATGTTCTTAACAACAAATGGCCCTTCGTACGTAGGGATCCATTTTCCCCTGGGATCACCTTGAGGCAGTATGATGCATTTGATCACTAGATCCCCAACTTGATACTCTCGTCGTCTGACTTTCTTGTTAAATGCCTTGATCATCCGCTTTTGATACGTCTGACCATGACAAATAGCAGTAAGCCTTTTCTCGTCAATTAAGTTCAGCTGATCAAGTCGGGTCTGAATCCAATCGTCCTCGCTCAAACCTGCATCCTTCATTATCCCAAGAGAGGGTATATGAACTTCACTGGGCAAGACTTCCTCCATGCCATACACCAAGGAATAGGGTGTTGCCCCTGTTGACGTCTGCGCTGAGGTACGATACCCATGAAGAGAAAATGGTAACATCTCGTGCTAGTCTTTGTATGTCACCGTCATCTTCTGCACAATCTTCTTGATGTTCTTATTAGCCGCTTCAACAACCCCATTTATCTTCGGCCGGTAAGGAGAAGAGTTGTGATGCTGTATCTTGAACTGCTTGCAGAGCTCGGTGATCATTGTATTGTTGAGATTCGTACCATTGTCCGTAATGATCCTCTCTGGTACAACATATCGACAGATCAAATTGTGCCGAATAAACCGTGCCACGACGTTCTTGGTTACAGTAGCAAAGGAAGCTGCTTCAACCCACTTTGTAAAGTAATCAATGGCTACCAGGATGAAACGATGCCCGTCAGACGCGGTAGGCCTGATCTCACCAATCATATCGATGCCCCATATTGCAAAAGGCTAAGGAGCTGTCAAGATGTTCAGAGGAACTGGAGGTACGTGCACCTTATCAGCATAGACTTGGCACTTATGATAGGTCCGAGAATGCTGATAACAATCGGCTTCCATGGTAGACCAATAATATCCTTCCCGAAGGATTTTCTTCGCCATAGTATGTCCACTGGAATGAGTCCTGAAAGTACCTTCATGTAACTCCGCCATAATCCTTTCTGCCTCGCTCTTGTCCACACATCGCAGTAAAGTTGAATCATGGTTGCGCTTGTAAAGGATACCATTACTGATGAAGAACTTCGCCGCGAACCTCCTCAGAAACTTCTTATCATTAACAGATGCACCCTCGGGGTATTTCTGAGCCTCAAGATACCTCTTTACCTCGTGAAACCAAGGTTTATCTGTTACCTCTTCAGTCTCAATATCACAGCAATGTGTGGGTTCATCCAACCTCTCAATGGTAATCTGGGGAGCCTCATTGTCCCACTTAACCTTGAACATGGAAGACATGGTAGCTAGCGCGTCCGCCAACTGGTTCTCCTCTCTTGGGAAGTGTTCAAAGGTTATCTCCTCGAAGTGTGGAAGCAACGTCAATACATATTCTTTGTAAGGAATAAGATTTGGGTGCTTCGTATCCAATCACCTTTGATCTGACTGATCACGAGAGCAGAATCTCTGAATACACTGAAGAACTTAATCCTTAGGTCAATAGCTGCTCGAAGGCCCATGATGCATGCTTCATACTCCGCCATGTTGTTGGTGCAGTTAAAACATAATCGGGCGGTAAATGGAGTATGACAGCCTTCCGAAGATATAATCACAACGCCAATTCCGTTACCCAAAGAGTTTGAAGCTCCATCAAAGTACATAGACCATCGGGATCCTTCCTCAGGTCCTTCATCCGGTCCAGGTATTTCACAGTCGATCACCAACATGGTGTTCTCATCCGGGAATTCAAAGTTCATAGAATGGTAGTCGTCTACAGCCTGATGCGCCAAATGATTTGCCAACACACTTCCCTTGATTGCTTTTTGGGTCGTGTATTGGATGTCATACTCAGTCAAGATCATCTGCCATCTTGCTATTCTTCCAGACAAGGCAGGCTTTTCGAAGATATACTTGATGGGGTCCATCTTTGATATCAATAGAGTAGTGTGAGTCAGCATATACTATCTCAGCCGACGAGCAGCCCATGCCAAAGCGCAACAAGTTTTCTCGAGCAGTGAGTATCAGGTCTCACAGTCGGTAAACTTTTTGCTAAGGTAGTAAATAGCATGCTCTTTTCGGCCAGACTCGTCATGCTGCCCCAACACGCACCCTAGAATTGTAAAGTACTGTCAAGTATAAGATCAAAGGTCTCCCTTCAACTAGAGGCATTAGAATAGGTGGCTCTTGGAGATATTCTTTGATCCTTTCGAAAGCGGCTTGACATTCATCATTCCACTTTACCACTTGATCTTTCTTCAACAACTTGAAGATCGGCTCATAAGTAGCAGTCAAATGTGAAATGAATCGAGCAATGCAATTCAACCGTCCCAAAAAGCCTCTGACTTCTTTTTTTGTTCGGGGAGCTGGCATCTCCTGTATAGCCTTCACCTTTGCAGGATCCACTTGAATACCTTTATCACTAACGACGAAACCCAGCAGCTTACCAGACCTCACCCCGAAGGTGCACTTGTTTGGGTTTAACCTCAGCTTGTACAATTTCAACCTGTCAAATAGCTTCTGGAGATGGTCAAGATGTTCTTCCTCAGTCTGGGACCTTGCAATCATGTCATCCACGTATACCTCAATCTCATGGTGAATCATGTCGTGGAACAAAGCGACCATGGCACGCTGATATGTTGCCCCAACATTCTTCAACCCGGAAGGCATTACCTTGTAACAAAAGGTACCCCACTGTGTAACGAAGGTTGTCTTCTCCATGTCTTCGGGAGCCATCTTAATCTGATTGTAATCGAAAAAACCATCCATAAAGGAGAAGACCTTATGCTGTACGGTGTTGTCAACCAGAACATCAATATGAGGCAGAGGGAAATCATCCTTGGGACTCGCCCTGTTCAGATCCCTATAGTCCACACACATACGAACCTTACCATCTTTCTTCGACACCGGAACCACGTTGGCCACCCACTGTGGGTAAGAAGTAACAGCTAGAAAACCGACATCAAACTGTTTCATCACCTCAGCTTTGATTTTCTCAGACATCTCTGGGCGCATTCGGCGAACTTTCTGTTTCACTGGAGGACAATATTCTTTGGTTGGCAAGCGGTGAACCACAATATCGGTATCCAACCCAAGCATATCTTCATAAGACCAGGCGAAGATCTCAACATAGTCACGCAGCATTTGTATCAACCGTTGCTTAACACTAGACTCCAGATTTGCACCTATCTTGACCTCTTTCTTGTCTTCCTCGGTACCCAAATTTACTGATTCCACTGGCTCTTCATGCGGATGTATGGCCCTCTCTTCCTGAAGTAACAGTCTAGCAAGTTCCCCAGGCACTTCACAATCATCCTCATCTTCGTCCTCGACTTGGTTGATCGGATTTTCAAAGTCATAACTGGCAGTAGCAGAGTCGTTATCAGTGGGATCCAGAGTGGATGTGGACATGTATTATGATATGTGAGTGTGTGTAAGACAAATATCTGTTTTGATAAAGTTCAAGATAGAAAGGAAAAACAAGGAGCGCAAAATTTGTAATGCAAGAAAATGTCCAATGTTTTATTAATGATATATGAAAATGACACATAATGAGCCCTCACAAACAAAGCCACGGTGTCTCGGGCAAGGCACCGGGCCGTAAAATTTCAAATTGTCTGTTATAAGTCTCAGAACAAAAGTCTATTACTGTGTAATAAAAGAAACGGCCACGAAGTCCTTCGCCGTCCAATTGTTCAAGCCACCGTCGGTAGTTGGGTAAATCCAGTTGTCGAAATCTGACTCTTCATCATCATCTTCAATTGCATTCACTCCCGGATTACTGATACGCATGGGAGGTCTTCCAATCTGCGCACGGCGAACAGCCCTTTGAGCTTCTGCAGTAAAACCCAAACCAAACTTGTCAGTCTTGTGTGCGAAGTCAGGGAGTTGACCCCAATTTGCACACCCACCTTTTTCAATAACAGCCCTGGCATCCTTGAGGGAAGCCATCTTCATTAGAGGTTCATCAGCAGCAATTTCAGTCGACGCCAGAGTCTGGGGGACCTCTTCAAAGTTATGACACGGGGTTTCAATGAACTCCTCGTCCATCTCCACATACCGGAAGGAGTTAAGGTGACTCACCATGTATTCCTCTTCACCCTGCACCGTAACAAACTTCCCTTTTACTGGATACTTCAACATCTTATGGAGCATAGAAGTCACTGCCCCAACCTTATGAATCCACGGGCGACCCAACAAGCAAGAATAAGATGGTCGAATGTCCATCACATAGAATGTAGACACAAAAGTCTGGGAACCAACCTTAACAGGGACATCCACCTCTCCATGTACCATCCTTTTGGACCCGTCAAAGGCCCTAACCACAATATTACTTGGCTTCAGAACCAACCCTTCACAATCCAACCGATCTAATGCTTTCTTGGGTAAAACATTTAAGGAAGACCCAGTATCCACCAGCACGTGGGCCAAAGTAGTGCCCCTGCACTCGATCAAGACGTGCAGAGCATCATTATGATTCCTTCCTTTGGCAATCAGATCTGTGTCGGAGAAACCCAACCCGTTGTCAGCGGTCAAACTAGCCACACAGTCTTTGAATTGATCAGCAGATGTTTCCTGCCGCACATGCGCAGTTTTAAGGAAAGCAATTAAGGCCTTTGCATGGGCATCTGAGCACAACAATAAAGATAACATGGAGATCTTTGACGAGGTTTGCCCCAGCTGTTCGACTATGTTGTAGTCGCTTTTCTTGATAATCTTCAGAATTTCCTCTATCTCTTGCCTAGAGGTTTCAACAAGGACCTTTTTAGGTGCCTCCATCCGGGCAGGCCCACCTATAACTTCTTTGCCCCGAGTGTCAGATGACTCGGCGACAGGGGTGATAACTGGAGTGAGAATTGGAACAGCAGCTGACATACTGGCAGACGGAATGACAACAGGCTTTTGAATAGTCAGAGGAGAAATCTCAGGAGAGAAGAGTCTTCCGCTTCGGGTGACCTTGCTAGACTCGACAATATTGCTGACATCAGTATCAGCCTCTTCAACCTTCAAGTCTTGCTTAATCCCATAACAATACACATCGGCCCCATAGTGCCATGGGACAGCCTTATCCAAAGTGTATGGGATAGGACCAGGAATAGTAATGATCAATGGAGCAACTCTCAGAACAGATGTAATCCTAACAGGCTTTCTCGAGGAAGCCTTGGAAGGATTAGCGGAAATGGTTATTATGGAAACATCTTCAACAGGAATCAACGGAACCAAAGTTTTCTCGAACAAGATTTCTTTGTTATCCATCAGGCGCTGAACACCTGACTTCAATTAATGGCAACCAGCAGGTAGGATGGAACACAGGTGGAAACCTTCGCCACAACCCGGAAATAAACCGACCAACAATAATTTCTTATTAACGGTCAACAATAGAGTAGAAATGTCTTCCACAGAGGTCACAAACGAATCATCATCCACAACATCCACTCCATGCTTGGCATAGGAGCAGTCATGACATTAGGCTTTTCTGGTGCATAAAACTCAATTTCTTTAGCTTCAATCAAATCTTGCACCTTATTCCTCAAGGCCCAACAGTTGTTGGTATCATGCCCTGGGATATCAGAGTGATAGGCACAGCGGGCGTTTGGATTATACAGCGGAGAGGTGGTACTGGGATTCTTCGGAGCTTCCCTTAGAGTTACCAGGTTGGTCTTCAATAACTGTGGTAAAATTTGAGATAAGGTCATACTGAGCCGAGTATACTGTCTTTGCGGTCTCTCCACTCTTTGCTGATTGTTGCATTGTGGGGCAACATTAGGTCTTGATATTACCACCAGATTCACTGCTTGGCGATGCTCAGGTCGATTTTGGCTCCTCGAGCTATAAACTGCGCTAGATTCCTTCTTGAAAGGCTTCTTTTCTGTACTCGATGAAGCACCTTTCTGTATCTTGCCACTTCTGATACCAGCCTCTACTCTCTCCCCAGTCATAATCAATTCAGTGAACCCAGACGATGAACTTCCGATCAAATGATTGAAATATGGACCAGACAAAGTCCCCAGAAACATATCTACCAACTCCCTATCAGACAGAGGGGGTTGTACTCTTCTCGCCAGATCTCTCCACTTCTGAGCGTAATCTTTAAAACCTTCACTCGCACCCATAGACATACCCTGAAGTTGAGTACGCGTGGGAGCAAGGTCGGCATTATACTGGTATTGTTTGTAAAAAGCAGCAGCAAGATCCTCCCAGTTGCGGACATTAGCTCCTTCCAGTTGATAGAACCATTCAAGTTGAGTCCCTGACAGACTATCTTGAAAGAAATGAACCCAAAGGTTTCTACCAACAGTATATGGTTGAATCTTTCTGACGTATGAGCGGAGGTGTAGCTTCGGGCAGGATACCCCGTCATATTTAGCAAAGACAAGAGCTTTAAACTTGTGTGGGATCACCACCCCAGATGCTAGCCCCAGATCTCCAAAGTCCAAACTGGGAACCTTCTGAATCTACATGGCACTCAGACGGTCTTCAAGTTGTTTATACCTATCCTCAGCAGGAGGATACTGGTCTTCATCAAAATCCGTGTCATTATCAGAAACCATTGGACTAGGCCCCTTCCTTTCCTCTTGATTCTCTCCCCCTCCAGATGAATGGGACAAATCAGTTTCCTGTCGCAAATTGTTCCCGAATCTATGACCCATATTCAGCATAACCACCTTCTTCTTCTTCTTCTTCTTGTGCTTTAAGATAAGAGTCTTCAAATCATGTTGCCCTTTGGCCAGGTTCAAGAACATCTCCTGGAACTGAGCATTCTGAGCTTGAAGAGCCTTAATAGCTTGATCAATAGGTGTTTCAGAAGACATTTTATGCTGAAATAAACAGCGAAGAAGATAAGAGACCTGTAATGGTACCTGTAATGAGGTGCATGGTAATGGAATGCGTATGAAATGATTTCAAAGACTTTGGGAGATTCAAATTTGTAAACCAAAATAAAACACACTTTATTAGATTAAAACTTGTAACAATGTTTAACAAATGCCTTTAAGGCGTTACAAAAGAAATACTGAAAAGCAAATCTAAACTAGAAACAATAAAAGACATCAAAAATCCCATGGTCGTTTTCCCTTCATGCTGACATAATCGTTGATTGTCCTTTCATTCTCAAGCTGCCTTGTAAGCTTCAGGATCTTCCGCTCCTGCTCATGATACTTCTCCCTATAGGTATCCCTTTCTTCCTTTAACTGGATCCAAGATCTCTTCAATTCCCCTAGATCAGTAGGCATATAGGGATGGAGGATTATATAAGGAACCCATTCTTCATCAGTATGCTCTATAATCACCGGCAAAACAGCTTCATAGGGCATCCCCAGCTTTTGAGCGCGGGCTCTAACCCATTGGAGATAAGGTGGCATCGGGAGAGAAGTCTTCAGTCCTAGCTCATGTGGGTCTGACCTGTTCACCATGCCCCAAGCTCGTATAAATCTGTGGCGATATCCCTCAACATCCCCCTTGTAGTCAAAGACAATGTTTGTAAGTAGTAGCTCATGAGGACCGTCTCTCTGAGCTCGTCCAAACTGTCGTAAGGCCAAACAAGGGTTGTAGGTTATACCCCCTCGAATTCCAAGCAATGGAACATTAGGGTATTCCCCACATCAATCAATGACAGCTACCCTTTCCATATCTTTAGAACTCCAAAGGATGTCCGTATGAGCAAGGGACATGATTCTGTAAGCCCAACCTACACCTTCCTCATTCTTCAATACAGATTTGGGGAGGTGTGAAATAAACCACCTCGCCAGCAACGGTGTACAACACATGAGAGTTCCACTTCTCCGCATAATACGGGTATAAAGAGCATGTAGAATATCACCTAGAAGAGTAGGCACCGGGTTACGAGACATGAAGATATTAACTGCATTCACATCTACGAAAGAATCTGGATTCGGGAACAAAACCAAGTCGTAGATGAGGAGAGCCAGGATGTCTTCAAATTCTTGAAAGTACAAACTATCCCAGAACTGTTGAGCTTGATCGATCAAAAACTTAGCCGAGAAGTAGTATCAGGAACTTTTGAAACCAACTCTCTGAGCTGAGCAGGGATCTGCACGAAGTTGACTCGAATGGTATTTCTGCGCATAGAGGCCATGATCTGGAAAACAGAACAAAGATGAATCCCATCGGTCTTTGAAATGGCCAGTCTAATGAAATATCTATGTCATGATGCATGATGTCATGATAAAAACACACCACAGGTTTCACAGATAGAAAACATGGTAAAGGAAAACAAGTCACACAATAGCCCTTAAGTTTAGGCTTGCATGGAGTCTAGGTACTACCCTCTTGCAGTTTAGTTGGTTCAACCTGTCCTAATAATAGTAACCGGGTTCTAGAGGTTCTCAATATCACTGACCATCCTCCATCGGTCATAGTTTTAGCTCACGCAATCTTTTCTTGCAGCCGGAACCATCTCGAGAGTATGGTCTCAATGAGTGTAACATATCACTACTTCCTATGGCCAAGTTGGTCAATTATAGGTTCTAAGGTCAGTTGATGCTTAATGACCCATATAGCAGTCCCATACTCTCCTTGTTCCTCCACAAGGGATATCGGTACCAACTAATGTGCCACATCAACGTAGCTACTGCTTCAACTGTATCGGTCTATGTCATACAGTTCCCTCACAGTCTATTGCTACTTACCTAAAAGGTGTTCCCCAGATCCGGGTTAGGATCTATAGTAACTCCGATACAAAACCCACAAAGATACAACAATCAAATCAAACAATAGAAAACAATATGATTAACTAATCCTAAGGTACACCTCACTTATTAATGTCCCCAGCAGAGTCACCAGTTCTGTGATACGGTGGCCAGAACCGGGACTGGTTTTTTTTAAGTGAATGCTGGTTTGCATTTTGCATTTGTGTTTGCAAAATGTCGCGGTAAGCAAGAGTCACCATCGACTTTTATTTTATCCAACAAGGAAAGGAAAAAAGCACACAAAAATTCCTTTTTCGAGATATTTCTGAGTACAGGGGGTAGATTATAGAAAGGGAAGATATTAGTACCCTTTCTATCTGTAGTTATCTAGGGCTCTTAGGTACTTGCTCATCATTTTCAAAATTTCTTCTTTGTGTTTGTGTGCTTTGAAAAGTTTTTGTTTTGACTTCGATTTAACTCTTGCTTCTGTCTTCAAGAGTGTAATGAAGTGTTTTTGAAAACTTTGTTTGTAAAGGAGTGTAAGTGTGAAAAAGTTTGTTTGGATTGAGCAAATACTTAAGAGTTAATCTACCTACTCAGAAAAAAAAGAATCGTTCTATGTTCGTTTCCTTTAGACAGCGCTATCCCATTATTAGTGAGTAGGTAGCACCATCATTGGAATTTGAGGGTCAATTCGAAAGGGACGTGCGGTCACTAAAGCAATGTTAGGATGTCTTAGTAGTAACCCTAATGTCTTAGATCATTTATCTGAGACAACAATGTCGGAGGCAACCATTCCGAGGCAACTTTGATCTTTTAGACAAGAGGGTGACCACTAAAGCACCCTATACTCAATGACCGTTTACCGAAGGCAACCAAGTGGGAGTGTATCCTAGGAGTGCGCATGTGCGAGTGATTCAATTTCAGATTATTTATCTTTGCATGTTTTAGGGTTATCTAACTGTTTTAAAGTTAATCATACATTCTTGTCATGCATCCTAATATCATACATCTAACAGTTTAATATTTTGCGGAATTAAAAGTGCAAAAATTAAACTAAGCTATTACAAGGCTTCAGGTATTTACATAGCCAAAAACAAACCCTTGAAAATAAAGCGATAAATGAAAGATAAAAGACCTAATTAAACTATTACAACTTGTGAGCAGTTACATTAATAGGATAAAAGTAAATAATAAAACGCGCGATGAAAATTAGAACGAGTGCGAACTAGGGTTTTGACCCCTCTAACCTAATTAAAAAAAAATTGTTTTTGTTGTTTTTAATTATTTTTTTAAGAAAAGAATTAGGTTCTAAAATTAAATATACAATTAATTAGTAAATTAAATTTATTAATAAAAATAATTACATGGCCTATTTTTTGTGTTTTGGTTATTTTAAGAAAAATAAAATATAATTAAGTTAGAAATAAAACCCTAATTATTCTAACTATTTTTAATTTATTTACAAAAGGAATTAAAGTTATCTAATATTAACAACCTAATTAAATTAATTAATTTTTTGATAAAAAATAAAATCTAAACCTAATTTGTGAAAAGTATTATTTTTATGATTTTTTAATAAAAAGAAAATAATTAATTGGTTAGTAGAATATAAATAAAATAAAATAAATAAAACAAATATAAAAAGAAAAAGAATAAGAAACTTGGGCCTGCAAGCAAATTGAGGGGGTGTGAGAAGCAATTTGGGCCCAAGAAGCAAAGGCCCACATTGACTTCTTGGATCTAGCGCATTGCCTTGACGGAGGCATACCATGGTCACCACATCATGGCCATCAGATCTGGCTTCTAGGACGCCTGTATGGTTGGATCTTGAGGGAGCATGGTAGTCCCCTGGCTTGTATGCACGCTGAATCACTGAAAAGAAAATAACATAAAGCAATTTGGGGGACCTGGGATTCGAACCCAGGCTCCAAGGCACTTTCCAACGCTCAACTTACCAACTGAGCCAGCTGCTTTTGTTGTATGTAAAACAAATAACAAATATTATATTAATAACAAATGGAATAAAAGAAATCTGCGCGCAAATTCAAATGGACGAGTGGGAGGCTGCCACGCTGGTTGTCTTCTTCCCTTCTCCGGTGGTAAAAGTCCCAGACTTTTACCTACGGACGTTTGTCCGTCACTACAAACCTGCGTTCTCTTAAAATCAACCATGAGAAAGATAAATGACTTCTAATGCCATGGATGGATTCGTCTGGACCTGCTGAATATCATGATGCCCTTTTTATGGGCCAATTTTGCTTGCACACAAAACTCCTAAATCGAAGCTACAAACCCTAGCCATGGTGAAATATTATACAAGCCATATAAATGCAATTAAACATTACAGAAAGTTTACAAATGTTCTAGGGATCAATAATATATCATTAATTCATGCTATCAATGTCTAAATCATGCAAACCGATTTTAAAAATACATGGATGTCGTGGTTGACTTACAGTGTGATATAGGGCTTGAAAATGCTTGTTTTGGGTTGCTTTTGCTCGCCTACACTCCCAGAAAGCGATTAAGATCGTCCAAGGATCTTGAAATTGCCTCTAAGTAGGAATTCGTGTTTGCACTTTTTGGTGTTTTTTCAAGTTTTGGTTCTGGTTCATACGCCTCTTTCTAGCCTCTCTTTTGGTCTGCAATGGTTCTATATGTATTCACAGGCGGATACAGCATACGGCCAGCTTGGGAAAATGCCCAGGCTCGTGTTGCGGATCTGCTACATTCGACATCGCCATAAATACAACTCTTCACGACAATCTCCCTCCTACGAGCAAAACTGTAACCCACAGAACTAAACGCCTCTCCGCGAAATCCACCGCCATTACCCACCCGCGACATCCTCCACCGGACCGAGACCTCTGATTCCGTATCCCACCGTCATCCGCCGCACGCCTCGTAAAACCGAAACTGACCGCGATACTGGCAGTTGCTCCGCCATCAAATTCCTCATTGAGAGATCCGTTTTTTTTTTGCTGACTAATTTTTTGTATTTGTTTTCCCTTTGTGTTGATTGTACAGGTTATGCTAAGCAATTTAGGGTGCAGTAAAAAAACAAGAAGGAAGAAAAGATGAGACGAGGAGATTGGATCTAGACTGTTATGTCTCTCTCCTAGTAATATACAAAGGTTTTTATTTTATTGTATTTTCTTACTCTGCCACGTGTCATTCTATGATAGCTCCCTGTTTGTTGAAAAGTCAATTGATTTCCTTTCCTCTTAAATTTTCGGTCGACAACAGTAGATAGTCACCACCCATTGTCTATATTCATTGTCCCATTTTTTTTCTTCTTCTTTTAAATAATAACAATTATTGATTAGACTTAGGTTTAACTAAACTTGGGCTCTTGGGCCATAATTTCTATCTTTTTGCTGATTCACACCCCCATATCCAATTCTACACTCCTATTCCATTTATTCTATTTTTTTATTAGGTTAGGTAGTTTTTATTAGGTTAATTAATTTTCTTAATATTATTTTTTTATAGGAATGATTAATTTAGTAATATAACTTATATTAATTCGGTCAACTTTTTAGATTAAATCATTTAGTTCATCACACTTGTACATAATCAATTTTTTTCTAATCAAATTGATTCGACATTTTCGCAAGTAATAGAATGTTCACCTTTAAATAATTGAATCGGTTGATACATCATCTTCCGGTTTATCATCCAATATTAAAAATACCAAAACCCACGCAACTGGAGGGATGCTTTGATAGAGGCAAAACACCAAGATATTTTAAATAAACTTGAGAGTGGTGAGATATCTAGAGGAAAGGGCTTGCACCAATCATCTAATCTCACAAGACCTGGGGATACTAGATGGGGTTCACATCATACTACATTGCTTCGTTTGGATCAAATGTGGCCCTCTGTGTTAAAGGTGCTTAGTATGGTTGATGAAGATGGATGTGGACCATCTCAAGCAACGGGTTTGATAGAAAAAATGGAGAGCTTTAAATTTGCTTTCATTTTGAAATTAATGTTAAAGTTGTTTGGTATCACAAACGAGCTTTCAAATGTCTTGCAAAGAAAAGATCTTAATATTGTGATTGCCACGGAATTAGTTGATGATGTTAAAGCTCGATTGGCCACAACGAGAGAGAGAGAGAGTGGTTGGGATAATTTATTTTCTGATGTCCAAGATTTTTGTGTTGCTAAAGGTATTCCAGTTCCAAATATGGATGATGAAATACCGGTTTGGGGTCGTTCAAGGGTAGAAGGGAGGACTGTCACTAATCTTCATCATTATCGTGCAAAGATTTTTTATGTTGCTATTGACAAAATATGTGTGGAGATGGATCATCGCTTTAGTGAAGAAAGTAAAATTATCCTTAATTGTTTTTCATGTCTTGATCCCAAAAACTCTTTCTCCAAGTTTAATGTTGATAAGCTTGCTCGTCTTGCGGATATTTATCGTGTAGACTTTTCTGATGATGACCGAGGAACAATAGGGGATCAACTTGAGACTTATGTTCTTCAAGTGAGAAGAAATGCTTCATTTTCCACTTGTGAAGATGTTCAAAGTTTGGCTATGAAGATGGTTCAAACTGAGAAACATTTAGTATTTCCATTGGTTTATTAACTTATTGAGTTAGCTTTGATATTGCCGGTGTCGACAGCATCCGCTGAAAGAGCTTTTTCAGCAATGAAGATTATCAAGTCTAAATTGCACAATAAGATCAATGATGTGTGGTTCAATGACTTGATGGTATGTTACACTGAGCGGGAGATATTCAAATCACTTAATGATATTGATATTATTCGAACATTCACCGCAAAAAAGTCTCGGAAAGGACATTTGCCTCGTAATTTTATTTAACCCGCTATTGTAAGGTTATATTTGTCTCTTTTATTTTAAACTATATTTTTGTGGACAAAATGGCGAGTCTCTGTTATTTTGATTGATGAGTATTTATATATTATATACAATATGAATTTGCGATCTTTAATTTTTTGCCCAGGCTTTATAATATTTCTGGCTCCACCACTGTATGTATTGAGGAGTGAACTAGGGTTGAAAACTTGGCCATAATCTTCCTCCATCAATGTCTTTGATCTTGATTTGATTCATTTTAAGATCATTCCAAAAATAGCCTAAAATCAATCTTTTTGTGCACTCCATGCCTTTACACGAATTTGATCTCATGCTAGCTGGATATTAAGACCTGAATCATGTAAAAAATCTTGAGTTTTCAATATTTTGGATTTTCTATGATTTGTTTTGATTTAAATTGATTTAATTCAAATAAAAATCAAAATAAATAATAAAAACAAGATAATGACAAGTGACAAAGGCTAGGGCTCATGGACCATGTTGCCAACTCAAAACAAGTGCAAAAGATTGGGCCAATTTAGTAAAATTTGCAATTTTAGGCATAGTTGACTTTTGGCAATTTTGCAAAAAGGGTCAACTTCACCAATGCATAACTTCCTCAATTTTGACTCTTTGGAGGTGTTCTTGGACTTTTTAAAAACTTGATATGTCCTCTAAGCAACCCGTTTGGTCTCGTCTCAATTTGATGTTCCATGCTTATGTATGAAGCTTTGACAAAAAAGGTGTTTTTTTTTACTTTTCAAAATGACCTATAATGTCCAAATTCATAACTTTTTGTGAGTGCATATTTTGAACTTGGGAGATGAAGATGTATTTTTTAGCATGACATCCTCTTCAAAATGAGCTTTGGATGGGTCATTTATCATAAAGTATGAGAAAGTTATGCTTGGTCAAAGTTGAGTTGACTTTTCCTACAAAACCCTAATTTAGCAACTTTTGGTTCTTGATGAATTATGAGCAATCCTTGATGAATCATGATCAACCCTTAATCAAATTATGAAATATACTTCAAAATGAGGATGTTGACCAAAAATCTTGAAGTTTGAATGTATGTGGGCCACAGTTGACTTTTACCCTAGCACAGTCGATTTTTAGGCCTTTGAGCAATTGACTGAGTAAACTTCCTCTGCAAGGCTTGAAACTTGACATGGATGATCTTGAGAACATATTAGGGCAATGGTGAGCACTTTGGAACCCTTGGAATTAAGTATCTTGATGCAACATGAAACCCTAATTTGAGGTAGACTGTCTTAGGAGGGAGCTTGTCGGGTCAACCCTTGGACTTCCTTGAGCATCTTGAGGATCTTTCTTGAAATGTTTTGAGAAATATGGGAGGGCAAATTTTAGGGTACAACACAATTCAACAAGCATTCTTGGATGGCATCTACAAGCCCATCTCCAACAATATTCTATCACCTCTCCAAATGGCATCTTTAAGCCCATTCCCACAACCACACATCGTCGAGTGCAAATTTATGGGCACTCTAGTGTCCAATCATCTTTTACCTTCGAGTCACGAATGGAAAAACTCTCCAATCTAACTCTTCAGGTATAAGAAGATTAAACAGGGGCAGCTGTTGTACCCCAAAATTTGCCCTCTCATTTATCAAGATTTTTCTCACAAGATCTTTTGGACTCAAGTTTAGATTAGGGCTTGACCAGCTCAAGACATCTCATCATGCACTAATGACCCAAAATTAGGGTTTGAAATTGCACAAAGATTTTGGACTATCAATGATTCAGATGACTTTCAAGGACAATTAGGGACCCCCAAGATTACTCATGCCAAGTTTCAAGCTTTGAATCATATTTTTGATCAATCAATTGATCAGTTGACCTAAAAATTAGCTGTATTGGGGAAAAAGTGAACCATGGCCAATCTACAGTCAAACTTCATGATTTTTGATCCACATAAATATTTTAGACTCATATGTATCATTTGATCAAAATTGGACCACAATTCCTCAAGAAATTTGATCAAATCATCAAAAGGGCAAAATGGTCAAAATTAGGGTTTTGGTTGAGAAAGGGAAATTTCTGATTTTTGACCTAGAAAATGATCAATTGGTTTGAAGCATGATTTCAAGAGTTAAATTGCATCATCTTGACCTAATGACATGGTTCAAAACATTGCAAATCCATTGGATGTACAAATGAATTTTTCAGTCAACTGATCAAAAGTCAACTGTATACTGAAAAGTCAAACTTTGACTTTTTGGTAAAAAAAACAAGTACCAAAGACCACAATTTATTAAAACATGTCAAAATGTGAAACTTTTTCATCAAGAAATCAAAGATTGAAGTTTTTGTTTTGAAATGTGAAATTTCTTAACTTAGAAATTTTTCTAAGTATAGAAAATTTCTTATTTTTTCTCAACTTTAAGCCAAATTCTCACCATGATACAAGATGATTCAAAGAAAGTTCTCAACATGAAAGTTGTAGATCTATATGAAATATACAACTTTTATTCACACAATTTCTCCTAAATATGCTTGGATCTCAAGATATAATTTTGTGAATACATGCTCATGAACTAAAATAACTTAGTGAAATTTTGCCCTAATTTAGGCAGGTTTTTGACCCAACTTCATGGCAACTTTTCACCTAGTTCCAAGAGGAATCTTGGAAAGCAATTCAAAGATGAGTTATAGAAAACATTTCAAGCTTTCCAAAATGTCCAAGAACTTCTTGAGATCATTCTTGAGTAGGGAGAATCGAAGAGATGAAGTTGGCAATTTCTCACTTTGATTTCAAGCCATTTCACGTTGAACCAAAATTCAAATTCAAACCTAGGCTGCATAATCCTTGCTTTTCAGGCCCCAAACTTGTTTCTCACTCCATAATTAAATGTTTACACAACTGATAGAGCTTTAATCCAAGCATTAGAGCCTTTGTCCAAGCTACAATTCCATAAATGGCACAAAGTTGCCATTTCCATTTTGATAAAGCACAACTTTTGCAATTGCCAACTCCTTGAGCTTTGCACTTGTTCTTTCTGCACACACAAACCCTATAAACCAAAAGCAATGTGTCTAATACCTGTACCAACTCAGATCAGGCTTGTACAAGCACGTAGATACTTGTCTCCTCACTTTTCTTCAAAAGCAAGCAATAGAGCCAAAAGGCTATAACTCAGAAATCTTGAAGAAGCTTGATGTCTAACCTTTTCTATACTTATACATAATTCTATTGTGACTGAGAAGATGATGGATAAAGCTCAGAAACTCTCCCAAACTCTCTACCACTGAAAACCTCCCGTAACTTGCAGTTTTGCACCTTGCATAGCAATCTCAAAAACCACTCGTGTGTTTTAAGTTTTAACCACCTAAACACTTAACATACATCATATCTAAGTGTTCCAGACCATTATCCCCTCACTGTAACTCCTCCTTCTCCATCTGCCACTTTTGCATTTCAAGCTTGCAGGTTGACTTGAGTAGGGAGATTCAGGAACTTTCAAGGAAAAGTAAGGATTAGAACACACTCAGGGAGGTCCAGGAAAGCTAAACAGATTCTCAGGCCTTCTCAAAACTTGCTCAAACTCCATTCACGATATCAACTGAAAGAGGTAAAAACTCTAACTTCTATCTCTTCATACAGGCATCCTTTAGTCTCGATTTGTGAAAATAAAATGTAGATATCCTTGCACTAAAGCCAACCATGTTCATAGATTTCATTTATATTCATTGTGTATAGAGAATTTTGGATTTGAAATTTCTGTAAAAATTAGGTTTTAAATTAAAGCCAATAAAATTAGCTTTGATCTTTGACTTTTAGTTTACATGAGTTATATGGTTGAAATCGTGGGAAGAAATACTATCATTTTCATGTTTGGAGTTTCCATTTTCATGGAGAAATGAGAGAGATACAGGTGGTCTGGCTGGCTAGAGGAAGAAGACGAAGTACATGGCAAGAAAGTGATTCGTGTTATGTATTCTTGTTTTCATTTGAACTAATGGATGTACAACCACCCCAGTGGTAAGGCAGCGCGCATAAATGCCTAAGGTCACAGGTTCGAGCCTTGGCGCTGCCTTTTTGCATTTTTCCACATTTTTCAGCTTTTTTTGATTGTTTGCAGCGTGGGCTCAACACATTGGGCCCTATATTTTTTTTCTAACCTCCTGCCTCCTTTTTTCTTGCAACACCCCTGGCCCAACTATTTTCATTTATTTATTTTATTTTGTTTTATTTCATTAAATATATTTTTCTTAAATATTAAAAATCATTAAAAAAAAACCTAAAAATGATAAATATTATATTTTATTTATTTTATTTTATTTTCTCATAAAAAATATTTTTACTTAATTATACATTAACTATTTTTCTTAATAAACTTGTAAATTAAAAATAAAATAAGGATGAATATTTATTTTTTTTTTCTCACACTTATAAATATTTATTTTAACATATAAAAGGACCAAAATACTTCATAAATACTATTTATTATTTTCAAGACAAAAAATATAAAAAATACTTAAAGAAATTTATTTTCTTTTGACAAATTAAAATTAGGGTTAATCAAAAACCTTTTCTAAAAATGATTTTTTCTTATTTAATTTAAGTTCAATTTTGTTTATCTATTAGTCTTAGATTAAAACTCTTTTTCACATAAAGAACAAAACAAAAATCTTTTTCTTACATTTATATATATCCTTGCATATTTAAATTGTCTTGTACATTATTTATTTCAATACTTGTATAAATTCGATTTGGTTGTAATAGATCAATTAGATTTATATTATTGCAATCTCCATTCATAATATGTATACCCCCATCCCACAAAATGTTATAATAGCGTAGTGATCTTTAAATTACGCAATTTATCGCTTTTACATAACATGTTAGTAATTAGGGTTTGTATGGCAAGATAAAAACAATCAAATAGAAAACCCTAATCCAATACAAAATCAAGCATGAAAATAACACACTTGCACACAAGCATCCCCTAGGGTTACTCCACTCGATTGCCTTATACGAAAATGGCCATATTATGCATGTGAAGTATTTTAGCAAAACAAACAAATATAAGATCATATTCCCTCGATGATGCTATCCAAAGTTGCCTTACAAAATGATCTTAGTCCCTCAAAAATGCTAAGGTACTTTGCAACATTGCTAATTATGGTTATACGATGACCCACGCTCGTCCCGTTTATATCCAAAGATAGGGTTGCTTACCAAATCAATGGTAAGACAACAATATCAAAGGAAAAGAAAATGAACAAGAAAGACATCTGAGTAGGTAGATTACTTCTAGTTACTTGCTCCATTTCAAAACAAACATCCTTGCTATTTTCAAAACAAACACCTACACTTTCAAAACATCTTACAAACTTGAAAACATTTTCAAAAGATCAACATCTTTGTATACATTCTTACGAACGAGAATCATTACAAAGATTGCCTAAACAATGGTCTCTTTACAAAATACTTTCAAAAACCACACAAAACACAATTTCAAACAAAAGCAAGTGATCTAGCAAGTAACTAGGTGCCCATGGAAAACCATGGATGAAAAGGGTGCTAATACCTTTTTTCATAATCTACCCCCCGAACTCAAGAAACAATCTCAAAGGTCTTTCCTGTGCTTTTTCACCTTTCCTTTTTGGATAAAAGAAAAGTCGGTGGCGACGCTTGCTAACCGTAACATTTGTGATCAAACGCAAAACCTTCAAGTCAGTTCTCCTACCGTATCACAGTAAGTAAAATTGATAGTAAGGCTTTAGGACAAAAGAACCCCATCCCTCTGGAGCCCTACCTCAAATGGGTACGAGCTCGCGCTCAAAACCTCATGATTCCATATCCAGCTTTTCTACCAGTGATCATAGAGCCTTTTGGCGAAGGAGACATTTCTCGCACCATCCTCCATCCAGACATGCCCACTAACCTTGAAGAATTGCAGAAGTCCTAGATTCAACTCAAGGAAGAATGTGACACCTTTGAAACTCAATTCTATGCAAGTGAAATGAAAGTGTTTGAGCTTACAAAGCAACTTCATGAGGAGCAAAGCCTTAATGCATACATCAGCATGAAGAGGAAGCGTCTGTGGGAGACTTGAGTCTTAGGTTTTAGAATTTCATATTGTTGTCTCTTTGAGACCCTTTTGTTTATTGTAATCCTAAGAGGAATTTGTAATTTTGAACTTATTAATGAAATCTTTATTTCTATTTCTTCTTGGCTAGCAAATTTAAATCTCTCAAGGTCCTTGAAAACATTGCATTTACATATCATGCATCATTACATAACAAGTTTTTCCATATAGGTGTTCTCATCTACTTACTGTTTATTTCAGTATAAGATGGCCCTCGAACAAATCGTTAAGGAACTCCAATCTCAGCATGCATAATTTCAAGAGACTCTCCTGAACCTAGCCAAGAGGTAACAAGATATAATGGCGCTTCTCGCCAAGAAGAAGAAGACTATAAAACCGGCTAATATTCTCAATATGGGGAGAAGATTCAAAGGTCCTGCTCAACCGGTTCAAGTGGATGATGTGGCCTCTGAGGAATACAACAACCAATATGAGGATGGTATAAGTGTCAAGGGCGAAGGTATAAATAACCAGGGTTCTGAGAATATTCCTGAAAATAAAGACTACTTCGACAAACAGTACCCTCCTGCAGATAACAAGTACAAGAAGTTAGAAGACCGTCTCAAAGCTATGGAAACCCAGAAAGTGTATGGATTAGATTTTGGAGAACTAGGTCTGATCCCGGGGGTGGTCATCCATCACAAATTCAAGGTCCCCATCTTTGCTAAATATGACAGAGTCTCTTGTCCCAAACTTCATCTGAGGTTGTATGTTTGAAAAATCCAACCTCATACTGCTGACAGGAAATTATCAGTCCATTTCTTTCAAGAAAGTTTGTCCGAAACTCAACTTGAATGGTTCTATCAGCTGAAAGGAACCAACATTCACACATGGGAAGACTTAGTTGCTGCTTTTTACAAGCAGTATCAATATAATGTTGACCTTGCCCCGACTCGTGTACAATTGCAAAACATGTCCATGGGATCGAATGAAGGGTTCAAGGAGTATGCCCAGAAGTGGAGAGACTTAGCTGGAAGGGTTCAACCTCCCTTGTCTGGCCAGGAATTAGTTGATATGTTCATGGGTACTCTGACATGCTCATTCTTTAATCAACAGATTGAAGGTTCTTCAGTTGGTTTTACTGAGCTAATTCTGAATGGGGAACGAGTTGAAAGTGGTATTAAGAGTGGGAAGATTCTGATGGCTATGTCTTCTAATATTGTGAAGAAGCCATTCGTTGGTAAGAAAGAAACCAATATTGTCTATGGCCAGAAGAGCCATAGTAAAAATGACCGCCATCAGCCTGTGGGAGCAGTGTTAATCTCTAATCCAGCGCCTGTTCAACAACAATAATGGGGAAATTAGTGTAGGTCAGACGCCCCAAGAAGGAAATTCACTAGGATTAGTATGCCATTATCTCAGGCATTACAAGATTTATTGAAGTCAGAATTTATAACACTGCGAGATCCTCCTCCTAATCCCAACACATCCTCTCCTAAGTACAATCCGAATGCAAAGTGTGCCTATCATTCTAATAATCCTGAGCACGACACCAACAACTATTGGGCCCTGAAAAACAAAATTCATGACATGATCGATAACAAGGAAATTGAGTTCGATCCTCCGGAAACTCCAAACATTATTACTACACCTACGCCGAAGCATGACAAAGGAGTAAGTGCTATTGAAGTTGTTTTATATGTTACCATTATAGGTGATGTGGTTACTCCCCTCTCAACAATAAAAAAGAATCTGTTGCAGGCCGGTATATTTCTAGGCTATGTTAAAGAGTGTTATTATTGTGTAGTCCAACCCAATGGTTGTGGGTTACTGAAGGAAGGCGTGCAACGCCTGACGGATGAACATATAATTTTGATTGAGAAAACATCGTACGCTGAGAATTTGTGCCAAGATTTGTCTATTGTATCTGGTACTCCTGTCAGGATCACTTCTAATGGTCCTATAAGGATTATCGCCAATCCAAAAGTTGCTTCCTTGATCATTATAACACCTGGACCCATCCCATATTCCTCGGAAAAGGATATTCCATGGAACTATGGGTCTGACGTCTATTACCACGGAATTAAACAAGAGTTGTCTAATGAAGATGGTGAAGAGGTTGATCCCAACATTGACAATATTGCGGGGACTAGCAAAGTTACTAGAAGTAGAAGAATTTTCTCCCCGTAAATCTCTCCGAAAATGTTGCTACACCTATTCAAGTCACAGTTACCAAGTCAACTACTGAGACTCGGGGTAAAGAGCCAATGATAGAGCCTGCCCAGACGGACCAAAAGAAACCATAATCAAGGACACCTCTGAACAAGAAGTATAAAAGGTTTAGAAGATCATTTGTAAAAGTGGTTATAAAATTATTGAATAGCTGGGGCAGACCCCGTCCAAAATCTCCATGTTATCTTTATTATTGTGTTCTGAAGCCCATGCACAAGCTTTAGTAAAATTCTGGAAGGCTGCTCACGTATCGCAAGAGATGTCAGCTGATCAACTTATAAGTTATGTGGATAGCTTAACAACTGATAATGGATTAGGCTTCTCTGATGTTGACCTGACTCCGAAGGGGAGAAATCATAATAGGGCCCTGTATGTATCCATTGAATGCAGGGGCACTACTTTAGCTCATGTGTTAATTGATACAAGCTCTTCTCTGAATGTTCTACCAAAGGGCGCTCTTGACAGACTGGATTATGAAGGGGTTGTGTTGTAACCCAGCGACATCATAGTTTGAGCCTTTGACGGATAACAAAGAATGGTATATGGAGAAGTGGACCTCCTGATCAAAGTGGGTTCACAAATCTCTGAATCCACCTTCTATGTAATGGACATCCGACCAGCTTATTATTGTCTATTAGGACGCCCCTAGATCCATGGGGTAGGCGCTGCTACCTCCACTTTGCACCAGAAACTAAAGTATCATGTGAAAGGAAAGGTTGTTACTGTCTTCGGTGAAGAGGAGTACATAGTCAGCCATCTGAATTTATTCCAGTACATGGAGATGGACGGGGAATTCATTGAGACTCCCTGTTAAACTTTTGAAGTGATTTCCCCTGCTGTTGTTAAAGATGTTTCTGTCATTCCAAATACTATCAGGGTTCCTCAAAATATGGCTTCTTTGAAGGATGCCAAGGCTACTATATAAGAAGGTGGTTGCACTATTTGGGGTCAACTTCCTGATATCCCCTATAAATCTGATAAGTTTGGTTTGAGCTTTACTGTAGAAGGTCAAAGGGCTATTCGTCGCGCTCGAGCTAGAAGACCTCCCTTCTGTATCAGCAATAATAGAGTCAATGCTATAAAAGACACTGGCAGTGGTTGTGACTTCGAAAACTAGATATTTCCTACCATTGGCAACGGGCTCAGCAACTGGAAGGCAGAAGATATTATCTTTATCTCCTTTAGTCAGGAGTAATAACTATTTCTATTTTATTGCTTTAAGAAGTTTGGTTATGTAATTTTTTAAAATAATGACTTTAAACCTTGTGTCTTTATCGAGGCACAATGGTTCATTTGTTAAGGGTTATCATTTCATAAGTCATATTTTCATTTAATCAAAACATTGGACCTTTTGCATTCAAATTTTGCGCTCTCTGTCTTTCTTTTACTTTATTGCGCTTTCGAATAGCTATGTGCTCTTACACACACCCATACACTACATTGTAGATCCAGATCCATTCTGGATCTCGTTGATAACGATTCTGCTATTGTCGCTTATGACTTTGAAAATCCGATCTACCAAGCCGAGGACGAAGGTGAGGAAGATTGTGAGATACCGGGAGAACTTGCCAGACTCTTAATACAAGAAGAAAAGGCTATCCAACTGCATGAAGAGCCAATCAAAGTGGTAAATTTGGGTGCTGAGACAGACAGAAAAGAGGTCAAGATTGGCGCCAACTTAGAAAGCAGTGTCAAGAACAGGTTAATTTAGATGTTACATGACTATGTTGAGGTCTTTGCTTGGTCGTACGAAGACATTCCAGGGCTTGACACTGATATTGTGATTCACCGTCTACCGATGAAGGAGGGTTGTTCTTCGATTAAACAAAAGGTTCATCTCATGCGTCCTGAGGTGTTAGAGAAGATCAAGGCCGAGGTTATGAAGAAATTCAACACAGGTTTCTTAGCAGTGACATCCTATCCTAAATGGGTCTCTAATGTTGTTTTGGTACCAAAGAAAGATGGCAAGGTGCGTATGTATGTAGATTACAGGGATCTGAACAGGGCAAGCCCCAAAGATGATTTCCCACTTCCATATATTGATGTTTTGGTCGACAACACCGCTCAACATAAGGTATTCTCTTTCATGGATGGTTTCTCAGGTTATAATTAGATCAAGATGGCGCCCGAAGACATGGAGAAAACAACTTTTGTCACACAGTGGGGAACTTTCTACTATAAGGTTATGCCTTTTGGGTTGAAGAACGTTGGGGTAACTTATCAGCGTGCCATGGTAGCTTTATTCCATGACATGATTCATCACGAGATAGAGGTCTACGTCGATGATATGATAGTCAGACCATAGACTGAAGAAGAACATCTTGGTCATCTGCATAAATTATTTGAAAGGTTTAAGAAATACAAGCTGAGGTTTAATCCAAACAAATGCACCTTTGGGGTGAGGTCTGGAAAACTCCTCGGTTTCGTCATCAGTGGTAAAGTTATTGAAGTTGATCCCGCAAAAGTTAAATATATTCAAGATATGCCATCTCCCCGTACTGAGAATGAAGTCAGAGGTTTCTTAGGACGACTCAATTACATTGCCCAATTCATTTCTCATTTAACTGCTACATGTGAGCCAATCTTCAAGCTGCTGAAGAAAGATCAAGTAGTAAAGTGGAACGACGACTGTCAAATAGCCTTTGATAAAATCAAGGAGTACTTACAAGAACCTCTTATTCTGATGCCACCAGTTGAAGGAAGAGCTCTAATCATGTACCTAATAGTGCTATAGAACTTAATGGGGTGTGTACTGGGGCAGCATGACGGGTCTAGTAGAAAGGAGCATGCAATATACTACCTTAGCAAAAAGTTTACCGACTGTGAAACAAGATATTCACTGCTCGAGAAAACTTATTGCACTTTGGTATGGACTGCTCGCTGACTAAGACAATATATGTTGACTCATACTACTCTATTGATCTCTAAAATGGATCCTATCAAATACATATTTAAGAAGCCAACTCTCTTTGGAAGAATAGCCCGATGGAAAATGGTCCTAACAGAATACGACATTCAGTACACCACTCAAAAAGCAATCAAAGGAAGTGTACTGGAAGATCATTTGGCACATCAAGTTGTAGACGACTATCAGTCTATAAATTTTGAATTCCCGGACGAGAATATTATGCTAGTAACAGATTATGAAGAACTTGGACTGTATGAAGGACCCAAGTAAGGATCCCGGTGGACTATGGTTTTTGATGGAGCTTCTAATGAACTCAGAAATGGAATCAATGTTGTAATTATACCTCCTTAGGGTTTTCATACGCCCTTCACTGCCAGACTTTGCTTTGATTTCACCAACAATATGGCTGAGTACGAAGCGTGCATCATGGGTATCAAAGCTGCTATTGACCCGAGAATCAAGTTTTTGAGCATATATGGGGATTTATCCTTGGTAATCAGTCAGGTTAAGAGAGAATGGGATACAAGGCACCCAAATCTCATTGCATACCGAGAACATGTATTAACACTGATCCCATATTCCGAAGAGATTACTTTTGAGCATATCCCAAGAGAAGATAATCAGTTGGAAGATGCATTGGCTACAATATCATCTATGTTCAAAATCAGATGGGATAATGAGGCTCCCAGATTTACCATAGAAAGATTAGACGAACCAACACACTGCTATGAAATTGACACGGATGGAGTAAAAATAAAGCCTTGGTTTCATGAAGTGAAAAGATACCTTGAGGCTCAAGAGTACCCTGAAGGGGCATCTGTCAATGACAAGAAATTCCTACGGAGGTTCTCAGCTAAGTTCTTCTTGAGCAATGGATTTTTATATAAGTGCAATCATGATTCGACTCTACTTCGTTGTATGAACAAGAAAGAAGCGGAAAAGATTATGGAAGATATGCACGAAGGTATCTTCGGTACTCATTCCAGTGGACATACTATGGATAAGAAGATCTTGAGAGCAGGTTACTATTGGTATACTATGGAAACTGATTGCCATCACCACTCAAGAACTTGTCATAAGTGTCAGATCTATGCTGATAAAGTTCATGTGCCTCCAGTACCTCTGAACGTTTTGACTGCTCCTTGACCGTTTACAATGTGGAGAATTGATATGATTAGAGAGATCAAACCCACTGCCTCTAACGAACATTGCTTTATCCTCGTCACCATTGATTACTTTACAAAGTGGGTTGAATCAGCCTCATTCGCCTTGTTACCAAGATGTTGTAGCCCGGATCATCAAGCATAACCTTATCTGTTGGTATGGCATCCCTAAGAGAATCATTACAAGTAATGTTACTAATATCAACAACACTATGATCACTGAACTCTGCATGCAGTTCAAGATCAAGCACCATAACTCTTCCCCGTATCAACTAAAGATGAATGGCACAATGGAAGCTGCTAACAAGAATATTAATAAGATTATACAGAAGATGGTTGTGACCTACATGGACTGGCACAAGATGCTACCGTTGGCTCTTCATGGATATCGCACTTCAGCATGAACTTCTACTGGGGAAACCCCATTCTCTCTGGTCTATGGTATGGAAGTTGTTCTATCTGTCGAAGTTTAGATTCCTTCTCTGAGAATCATGAAGGATGCAGATTTGGACGAAAACGAGTGGATTCAAACTAGGTTGGATCAGTTGTATTTTATTGACGAGAAAAGACTTACGGACATTTGTCACAGTCAGATGTATTAGAGGCGTATGATCAAAGCTTTCAATAAGAAGATCAAGCATCAGGTATATTAGGCCAGTGATTTGGTAATGAAACACATCATTCTACCACAAGGTGATCCCAGGGGAAAATTTACTCCCACCTACGAAGGGCCATTTGTAATTAAGAAGATATTTTTGGGAGGTGCTATGTGTGATGCGGTGGCAGAACCGATTGTTAATACTAGTTTTGTGTTTTGTATTCGCAAATGTCACGGTAAGCAAGAGTCGCCACCGACTTTTATTTCATACAATAAAGGAAAGGAAAAAGAACAAAAAAAACCTGTTTTCGAGAGTTTCAGAATACGGGGGGTAGATTATAGAAAGGGAAGGTGTTAGCACCCTTTATATCCGTGGTTTTCCACGAGCTCTTAGATACTTTGCTCATTTTTAAAATTGCTTGTGTGTGCTTGTTTTGAAAAAGTTCTACTTCGTGATAACCTTTGTATCAGTCCTCAAGAGTGTGACGAAGTTGTTTTGAAAATTGTTTTGAAAAATGTTGGTGTGAAAAGTTTTGTTTGAGCAAGTATCTAGGAGCTAATCTACCTACTCAAAAAAAGTTTGTTCGTTTTCCTTTAGAAAGCGTTATCCTATTATTAAGGAATAGGTAGCACCATCGTTGGAGTTTTAAGGGACGTTTGAAGGGACAAGTACGATCACAAAAGCAATGTTAGAAAATTTTAGTAATCATCCTAAAGTCTTAAAGATCTTTTTCCGAGGCAACATCCGATTGGGTCATTTTAGATCTTTTAGGACTAGAGGACAACCACTAACATTCCCTATACTTCATGACCGTTTACCGAAGGAAACCAGAGTGGAGTAAACCCTAGGAGTGAGCATGTGCAAGTGTATTTTTTCAGTTAATTATCTTTGCACAATTAGGATTTTCTACTGTTTTAATTTCAATTTGTCTTTCCATATAATCCTATACATACATCTAAGCAGTTTATAGTTTGCAGAAATTAAAATGTGAGAAGTTAGAGTCCTAATTATTACAAGGCTTTGGGCAGATACATAATTATTTTTGACTGAAAATAAAATGCGTAATTAAAATCCTATTTAAATCTATTACAAACTCGGAGCAGTTACAATAATAATAATAAAAGAAAATTAAGAGTGCGCAGAAAATTAAATGCGAGAAATAATTGGATAACCTAAAAACTCTAATTTGAGAAAATATTTATGTTGTTTTTGAGGAAAAAATTAGGTTAAGTACAAAATTAAACCCTAATTCTAATTATTTTGAAATATAATAAAAAAGGCATTAAATTACCTAAATTTAATTAAACTAATTAATTAATAAAAATATTTTTGTGAAAAAATGATTTTGATGTTTTTTATGATTTTTTGATTAAATAAAAAACATGATTTTTTTTAGTTATTTAAAAAAAGACATAATTAAGAAATAAAAAAGTGAGATTGGGCCTGCATAAGCAACCCAGGGGGGGGTGTTTCTGATTTTTTTGTTAGGCCCATGCACACTGAGCCCAATCCTGCGCATGATTCTGTGTTGCTGCGCCTGGAGAGTGCATCATGGTCCCTCCTTGGCATGAACGTTGGATCTATACTGGAAATGATCCAGTGACTGGATCAGTGGGGCGCATGATGGACATCTGGCCTTGGAGCGCATGGAATCTGCAATTATATGTTAAGAAAATAAAGAAAATGCTGGGACCTGGGATCGAACCCAGGTCCTCCCACTCTTTCCACGCTTGCCCTGGCCATCTGTGCTATGCTACTTAGTTGTAATAATCATAATATTAAATCATAATGTGTAAAACAAAGTGGATAGGCTGGAAAAAAAATGCGCGATTATTTAAACGGACTAATGGAGTGGTGACAAGTCATCATCTTCTTCCTTGTCCATCGTCTTAGGTATCAGATTTATACCTACTGGAAGAGCTCCATAGTCATAGCCCTGCAATCTTCAAAAATCCATACAACACATGAGCAATTAATTCTAAATACACCAATCAACTCGTCTTGATCTCACGAGTATCATGGCATCATTTTCTTGGCCTAATTTTACCTGTACAGAGAAGCCCCAAAATGGCTTCTTAAACCCTAACCATGGCAATCATCAGTATATGCATCAAAACGTCAATTAAATCATTCCAACATGTTGCAAATATGTTAACAATCAAAAATATATCATTCAAACATGCTTAAGATGCAAGAATTATTGTAATCGATTTTGAGAAAATATGCAAACTGTGTGAAGGCTATGGGATGATTCTGGGCTTGTGAATGCTTGCAATTGATTGTGTTAGCTTCAAGAGATGTCGAGGAAGCGATTGGAAACTTTGGAATGGCTTGAATCACCCTCTATGTGAGAAAACGATCCACCACTTTTTGTCCAATTTTTGAGTTTTCTTTCTCTCTTCTCACGGCTGCAACCCTTATTCTCTTGCATTGTTTTTGTTCATTATATGTAGTGTGATGAATTAGGGTAACAAAAACGACCTGAATCTTTTGGAATTATGGAGATTGAATGTGATTTACTTGCTATATGATATCTTTCCAAAACCATCTAAATCATGCTATTTTTGCCTCCATTTTCCTTGATTCGATTTGATCTGATTAGGCCATCTTAATTAGATTTGATTTTCATCAAAATCAGATCATCAAAACAATATTTGATATTTTTTGTCATTTATTTGATTTAATGTGATTTTTAATAAATAAAAATAAAAATAAAATAAATAAATAGAGCAAATAATATATGGTTGCTGATTTGGGTCGTGGACCATGTCCTTAACAAGATACAATCCTGAAATGCTAGGCCCATTTGACAAAAAATGCACTTTTGAGCACATTTGACTTTTGGCAATTTTCCAAAAATGGTCAACTTTGACAATGCATATCTATTCCAATTTTAACCCTAGAGAGGTGTTCTTTGACTTTTTAGAAAGCTTGGGATGTCCCCTAAACAACCCTTTTGGTCTAATATCAATTGGTTCTTCCATGTTCATGTAAGAAGCTTTGACCCAAAAGGTGTTTTTGTTGACTTTTCAAAAGGACCTATAATATAGAAATTCATATCTTTTTATGAGTGGATTTTTTGAACTTGAGGGATGCAGACAAGTTGTAGGAAATTGGATTCTCTTTAAAATGAGCCTTGGATGAGAAATTGCTGATAAAGTATGAGAAAGTTATGCTTGGTCAAAGTTTGGTTGACTTTTCCTAAGAAACCCTAACTTAGCAACTTTTGAGTTTTGATGAATTAGGAGCATTCCTTGAAGAATCATGATCAACCCTTGATCAAATGATGGATATCACTTCAAAGTATTGATGTTGACCAAAAATCTTGAAGTTTGACTGTATGTGGGCCATAGTTGACTTTTGACCTAATATAGTTGATTTTCAAGCATCTGAGTAGTTGACTGAGCAAACTTCTTGTGCAAAGCATGAAACTTGGCATGGATGATCTTGAGGACATATTAGGACTATGGAGAGCATATGAGGCCCTCGGATCTCACCCATCTTGATGAAAATGGAAACCCTAATTGGAGGTTCATTGCTTTAGGAGAAAGTTTGTCTGGTTAACTCTTGGGCATCCTTGAGCAAGTTGAGGATCTTAATGAGCATATGTTGAGTAAAATGGGAGGGAAAATTTTGGGGTACAACAACTGCCCCTGTTCAATCTTCTTACACCTGAGGATGTAGAATGGCTTGGCTGCCTTTTGTGATCTGAGGGTGGAAGATGATTGAACACTAGAGTGCCCAAAAATTTCCACTCGCATGAAGTGCATGATGGTCAATCGATAATATCGGGAATGGGATTACAGATTCCATTTGGAAGGTGATGGAGAACCATCAGAGATGTGGGAGAAATGTCAACACATACTCTTTGTATGGTATGAGATTGATATGCTTCGTATCCCATTCTCCTTTGATCTGACTTATTACCAATGCTAAATCCCTAAAAACATCCAAGAACTTGATCCTGAGATCAATAGCGGCCTTGAGACCCATGATACAAGCTTCATACTCCACCATGTTGTTAGTGCAGTTGAAATATAGTCGGGAAGTTAAAGGATTATGAAAACCCTCAAGAGATATGATTAATGCGCCAATGCCGTTACCGAGTGCGTTTGAAGCTCCGTCAAAAACCATAGTCCATCGGGATCCCTCCTCGGGTCCTTCATCCGATCCAGGTTCTTCGTAGTCAGTCATTAGCATAATATTCTCATTCGGGAACTTAAAATTCATGGACTGGTAGTCATCCATATCCTAATGAGCCAAATGATCAACCAATACACTCCCTTTGATTACTTTCTAGGTTGTATATTGTATATCGTACTCAGTTAAGATCATCTTCCATCTTGCTATACTTCCGGAGAGAGAGGGTTTCTCGAAGATGTATTTGATTGGATCCATCTTAGATATCAACAAAGTAGTGTGGGTCAGCATATACTGTCTTAGTCGGTGAGCAGCCCATGCTAAAGCGCAACAAGTTTTCTCGAGCAGTGAGTAACTTGTCTCACAGTCGTTAAACTTTTTGCTAAGGTAGTATATTGCGTTCTCTTTTCGACCAGACTCGTCATGCTTCCCAAACACACACCCCCATTGAATTATCTAACACTGTTAAGTACAATATCAAAGGTCTTCCTTCAACCAGAGGCATCAGAATTGGCGGTTTTTGAAGGTATTCCTTGATTCTTTCGAAAGCTGTCTGGCATTCATCATTCCACTTTACCACTTGATCTTTCTTCAGAAGCTTGAAGATGGGATCACAAGTAGCCGTTAGATGTGAAATGAACCTGGCGATGTAACTCAAGCGTCCCAAGAAACCTCTAACTTCCTTCTCTATACGGGGAGCTGGCATTTCTTGTATGGCCTTTACCTTCGCAGGGTCTACTTGGATTCCTTTGTCGCTGACAATGAAACCCAAGAGCTTACCAGACCTTACCCCAAAGGTGCACTTGTTCGGATTCGACCTCAATTTGTACGTCTTCAACCTGTTAAACAACTTTTGTAGATGATCAAGGCGCTCTTCCTCAGTTTGAGACTTGGATATCATGTCATCAACATAAACTTCGATCTCGTGGTGAATCATATCGTGGAGCAAAGCGACCATGGCACGCTGATAAGTTACCCCAGCATTCTTCAACCCAAAAGGCATCACCTTGTAACAGAAGGTGCCCCACTGTGTGACGAAGGTTGTCTTCTCCATGTCTTCAGGAGCCATCTTGATCTGGTTGTAGCCAGAGAAACCATCCATGAAGGAGAAGATTTCATGGTGCGTGGTGTTATCAACCAGAACGTCAATGTGAGGAAGTGAGAAGTCATCCTTGGGGCTTGCCCTATTCAGATCTCTATAATCCACACACATCCGTACCTTACCGTCTTTCTTAGGTACCGGAACAACGTTAGCAACCCACTGTGGATAGGAGGTGACAGCTAAGAACCCTGTGTCGAACTGCTTCATGACCTCTGCCTTGATTTTCTCTGACATTTCATGGCGCATGCGGTGGACTTTCTGTTTAACCAGAGGACAGTCTTCTTTGGTCGGCAGACGATGAACCACAATATCAGTGTCTAAACCAGGCATGTCTTCATATTATCAGGCGAATATCTTAATGTAGTCGTGCAACATTTGTATCAACCGCTGTTTGATCTTAACTTCCAGATTTGCGTCGATCTTGACTTCTTTTCTGTCTATCTTCGTGCCCAGGTTTATCATCTCAAATGGCTCTTCATGAGGCTGTATAGCCCTTTCTTCCTGTTGTAATAGTCTAGCAAGTTCTCCAGGCACCTCACAATTATCCTCACCTTCGTCTTCGGCTTGGTTGATAGTATTTTCGAAGTCATAACAGACAGTAGCAGAGTTATTATCAATGGGATCCAGAGTGGATATGGATCTGCAGTATGATACGTGAGTGTGTGTAAGAGCATAGCTGTTTTGATAAAGTGAAAACAGAAAAGAAAAACTGAGAGCGCAAAATTTGTATGCAAGGAACGTCCAATATTTTATTGATGATATATGAAATGATAAATAATAGCCCTCATAAACAAAGCCAATGTGTCTCGGGCAAGACATAAGGTTGTAGAGTTTAAATTGTTTATTACAAATCTCAAAACAAGTAAGACAATTACTGCAGAATAAAAGAAACTGGTATAAAGTCCCTAGCCGTCCAGTTACTCAATCCACCGTTAGTAGTTGGGTAGATCCAACTGTCAATGGCAGAGTCTTCCTCATTGTCTTCAATGGCATTAATTCCCCGATTGCTAATGCGTAGGGTGTAAAGCCCCAATTCTACCCTGGCAAATTATATAAATAAATCAGAGTTATAAAAATCATTCATGTAAACGAATCGGGATGCCACAAATTCTTCTATCAAAATTCATTGCATTCATCATGGATATATAACACTTTTAAAACATCGGATGAACCATCATCATAACATCTTTAATTAAATAACTCAACATCTATGCAGCGGAATTCTTAATAATGTCTTTATCATCAATACAACAACTTCGAAACAACACAATTTAATAATAATCAACTTAAATTTCAACAACGGAATAATCGATAATCAAAAG
Organism: Vicia faba; assembly: GCA_948472305.1. Lineage (NCBI taxonomy): Eukaryota > Viridiplantae > Streptophyta > Magnoliopsida > Fabales > Fabaceae > Vicia > Vicia faba. The sequence goes on along the minus strand of CATIWC010002665.1, from coordinate 43,065 downwards.
TAACAAGTGTTCATCCCCCCGAGTGTTACATATCAGAGCAATGACACCGACTCGAACTATTGAAGGTATACAACCTTCACTCTCGATTACCTGCACGTTACCAACATAAGGGCAACATTCAAACAGAAGGGGTGAGATATCTAACAATATAATAAAGCGCATGATAATTAATATATTAAATTAGATCACATAACATCACCACTTCTCATCTCATAATCAAAAATAATCACAACAATAATATGAATTCACAACATCATTACACACTTCTTTATGCAATAAAATAATGCGACTCAATACTATGCAAATGCATGTGGTACCATTGGAGCAGAACTCCCATCTCAAAAATTGCCAATTAATAGAGGCATCAACAAGGCATAACCTTCATCTCAAAATTTTCCAATTCAGGCCATCTCAACGAGCATAAGCTCCATCTCAAAATGCAATGTATGCGACACAATCATGAATGTAATAACAACACCACAATTAACAACATCTCAATGCAACACCATCATTGGCCAAAGGCCTACATCTCAAAAGCATTTCAACATCTCTTCATCAACATCTCATATCATCATAATAATTCATCAAACATCATTTATGCATTATAAATTATCAACACAACATCATTAATAACTTCTCATCAACAACTCAGCGGTACATTAATACTACAATAACTCTTACTGCTATTCTGTAATCTTACATCATTATTGTCATTACTTCTACTGTTACAAATCAAACAACAACCTCTAAACATTTCATCCTCATCATTCTGCACAAAACCAACATAACGATCAACACGGGAATTAACTATAGTCCTAATTGGGATTACTAGGGTTATCCTTCCTACTCTTCATTTTAATCCTCAAGAATGAAGCTCATCGCGTTAGCTATTCAACGCTTCGAACGACATCTCAAACGACATTCTAAAACTCAAGTTACAACATTTTAAACTGAATCTGCCAAAAATCAGACAATATGGGTCGACGCAAAACGTCTTGGATCGAAGCGTATTGCACTAATTTCACAACATGATTCGACGCATCCTCTCTTGGATCGACTCATCCTGAGTCTTTCACACAGCATGTATCGACACATGCATCCTACGTATCGACTCATCCTGAGTCTTTCAACCTTCATGTATTGATGCAAGTCTCTTTGTGTCGACTCATACTGAGTCCCTAAACCCTCATGTATCGACACATCATGTTTGAGGTCGACACATCCTGATCCTTCCTGCATAAATTCTGCGATTTTCTCTGCATTTTCACTAAGGGATTCATACCTTTAGCCCTAAAAACTTAATCTAATCATGGATAATAATCACTTACAATCATCCTATAATTCTACATCAATTAAACAACATCGGGATATCATTATTCATCTAAAATTCATCAATTCCTCATCATACAACATCATATGCATTCAATTCAAGAACGAGACAGAAATCACCTCTAACCCCACATACCAATCATCATGAACCCAATTATAGAGTCAGAACCCCACCCTTACCTTGGATTGAAGGTCGCTCTAAAATCTTCCGGTTGAATTCTTGTTCCGCCGTTTTTCCTCTATTTCCAGCAACTTCACGTTCTTTTTCTCAATCCTTATTCTTCTACTGTCTCCTCTTGTCTATTCTTTATAACAACAATAAAATAACCTATTATTCTCTGTATTCCTTATTGGGCTCAAAACTAAAACACCCTCTTATTACTTCTATTCCTTTAAAACAAGCCCACGTCAAAATAATATCATTCCTCTAATATTAATTCACCACTTAATAAAATAATTAAATCCAATTAATCCCAACACATCTTCACAAAAATTCCAAAAATAATTTATTTAAATAATTAATTAAATTACGGGCGTTACAACTCTCCCCCACTTAGAATATATTCGTCCTTGAAAATTTACCTTAATCAAACAACTCAGGATAGGAGTCTCGCATCTTGCTCTCCAACTCCCAAGTCATGCTTTCTCCGGAAGCTCCTAGCCAAACCACTTTAACCAAGGCAATCTATTTGCCCCTCAAAGTCTTCATTTCACGATCCGCGATCCGTACAGGCATCGCCTCCACTGTAAGATTATGCTGTACTTTCACATCGTCCATATGAATCACATGAGATGGATCTGAAATATACTTCGGAAGTTGCGACACGTGAAACACATCATGCAAATTCGAAAGATTAGGCGGTAAAGCAACTCTATAAGCAACATTCCCCACTCTCTCTGAAATCTGATACGGTCCAATAAAACGAGAAGTGAGATTCTTAGACTTCAATGCTCGCCCAACACCAGTCACAGGCGTAACTCTCAAAAACACATGATCACCAGCTTGAAATTCTAAATCTTTCCTTCGCTTGTCATGATAACTCTTCTGTCTACTTTGGGAAGCTTTCATCTTTTCTCGAATCAACTTCACCTTCTCAGTAGTCTCACGAACAAGTTCAGATCCAAGTACTACACTTTCACCAGATTCATGCCAACATAACGGAGTTCTACATCTTCGACCATACAACGCCTCAAAAGGTTCCATCCCAATACTAGAATGGTAACTGTTATTATAAGTGAACTCTATTAACGGAAGATGAGTATCCCACGAACCTCCCTGCTCAAGAACACATGCCCTCAGCAAATCTTCCAACGATTGAATAGTCCGTTCAGTCTGACCATCTTTCTGAGGATGATACGCTGAACTCAACCTCAACTTAGAACCCAACGCTTCTTACAAACCCTTCCAAAAATCAGAAGTGAATCTTGGATCTCTATCTGACACAATGCACAAAGGAACACCATGCAACTTCACAATCACACTAATATAAATCTCAGCCAACTTCGACACTAGAAAACTGATGTTAATAGGAATAAAATGAGCCGACTTCGTAAGCCTATCAACAATCACCCAAATCGAATCATATCCTCTTAAAGTATTAGGTAACCCTGTCACAAAGTCCATTGAAATGCTATACCGTTTCCATTCTGGAACTTCCAACGGTTGCATCAATCCTGCAGGCTTCTGATGTTGAACTTTCTACTTCTGACAAGTCAAACATGCATACACAAACCGAGGCACATCACTCTTTATCCCAGGCCACCAAAACAAACCTTTCAAATCTTGATACATCTTTGTAGCTCCTGGATGAGTACTCAACTTACTTCTATTACTCTCCTAAAGTATCACTTTCTTTATCTCGGCATCATCAAGAATACAAATCTGGTTACGAAATCTCAACACACCTTGCGCATCTAGCTTAAGATCATCATTCTCAGACTGATCAATCCCAACCATCAAATCTACCAGCTTCACATCCAACTTCTGAGCTCCTCTGATATTGTCTAGAAATTCATTATTAATCTTCAACATACCCAACATAACACTCTGCGGAGTAACCTTGCAAACTAAGCTCATATCTCTGAACTGGTCAATTAATTCCAACTCTTTAATCATCATTGCTGACATATGTAAAGTCTTTCGACTCAACACATCAGCTACCACATTCGCTTTTCCTGGATGATAATTCAAACCGAAATAATAATCCTTTAACAATTCAAACCATCTTTGTTGCCTCATATTCAACTCCTTCTGATCAAATAAATACTTTAAGCTATTATGGTCACTAAACACTTCAAATTTAGAACCATAAAGATAATTCCTCCAAATCTTCAACACAAAAACAAATGCAGCAAGCTCTAAATCATGCGTAGGATAGTTCTTCTCATGAGTCCTCAACTGCCTTGACGCATAAGCAAATACCTTACCATTCTACATAAGCACACCTCCTAAACCCATCTTAGAAGCATCACAATACACCACAAAAGGCTCTCCTGGATTAGGCAACGTCAAAATCGGAGCCGACGTCAACCTCTTCTTCAATTCTGTAAAACTTTCTTCGAACTAAATATCCCATACAAACGCTCTACCTTTACAAGTCAACTTAGTCAACGGAAGTGACAATTTATAAAACCCTTCGATAAACCTTCTATAATAACCAGCTAATCCCAAGAAGCTTCTAATCTCAGTAGCTGACCTCAGAGTTTCCCATTGCAACACAACATCAACCTTTGATGGATCTACAATAATGCCGTCTTCTGGATATCTTCATCCTTCACTTTAATCTGGTGGTAACCCGACCTCAAATCAATCTTACTAAACACACGAGCATCCACCAATTGGTCCATCAAGTTATCTATTCTTGGAAGAGGATACTTGTTCTTAATCGTCACTTTATTCAACTGCCTATAATCAACACAAAGCCTCATACTTCCATCTTTCTTCTTTACTAATAACACTGGAGCACCCCACGACGTTACACTTGGTCTTACAAACTTCTTCTCAAGTAACTCTTCCAATTTCTTCTTTAACTCTGACAATTCAGATGCAGACATCCTGTATGGTTCCAGAGACACAGGTCTGGTACCAGGTACAAGATCAATTGCAAATTCAACTTCCCTCTCCGGCGGTACATCAGGAATCTCATCAGGGAAAACTTCAGGAAATTCACACACCACTTGCAATTCCTCAATTATAGCTTGAGTCTCTATAGATAGCGACGCCATAAACGAGAACATTTGTACTTATTCTTGCATCAACTTCCTCAACTGTCTAGCAGACAACAGACTATCTTCCTCTTCTTCAGGAGTAGAAAACTTCATAGACTTGTCATAACAGTTAATATGAACACAGTTATGCTCTAACGAGTTCATACCCAAAATCACATCCAAACCTCTTAACAGCAAACAAACCAAATCAACAGCAAAGTCTCTGTCGAAGATCGACAAGGGACACTTCAAACATACATCTTCCAACAGGTGATGAAGGAATTGTTGAACACTTTTGACATTCGAATGCCCGAAGTGGTGATGAAAGAGACCTTTTATGTAGATACGCCCTGGCTTGTTACAAGTGTTGATCCACAATCAGTCGTCCATAGATATTTTCCTGGCTTGTTACAGGTGTTGATCTGGAACTTAAGAAAGGTGACAGAATGGCAACCGTGTCTGGAGCACATCTGGACCGTATCTTCCAACAGGTGATGAAGGAATTGTTGAACACTTTTGACATTCGAATGTCCCAAGTGGTGATGTAGATAATTTCCTGGCTTGTTACAGGTGTTAATCCACAATCAGTCGTCCACAGATATTTTCCAGGCTTGTTACAGGTGTTGATCTGGAACTTAAGAAATGTTGGTCGAGGAGATACTGTCCTGGCTGGATACAGGTGTTGATCTCTGACCTGAGAAAGAAAGATGGTTCCCTGGCTTGTTACAGGTGTTGATCTTCGACCTCTTCATGCAGATATGCCCTGGCTAGATACAGGTATCGAATCCACAATCAATTACTCACAAATATGCCCTGGCTAGATACAGGAATCGAATCCGGAGTTGGTCGTCTACAGATATGCCCTGGCTGGATACAGGTGTCGAATCTGGAATTTGTCGTCTACAGATATGCCCTGGCTGGATACAGGTATCGAATCTGGAATTAGTTGCTCACAGATGTGCCCTGGCTAGATACAGGAATCGAATCTGGAATTGTAAAAGGTTGGTAGAGATAGCTTTCCTGGCTGGATACAGGTGTAAACCTCTGACCTGAGAATGAAAGATAATTTCCTGGCCTGTTACAGGGGTTGATCTTCAAACTCTTCATGCAGATATGCCCTGGCTAGATACAGGTATCGAATCTACAATCAAACACTCACAGATATGCCCTGGCTAGATACAGGAATCGAATCTGGAATTTGTGATAGTTATTCTGTTGGTGGTTGTAATTTCCAGCAGGTGATGAAGGAATCCTTGGACACTTTTGACATTCGAATGCCCCAAGTGATGATGAAGGAGTCTTGAATCAGACTACTCTACAATTGAGAGATTTCGTTGAAATCTTGACTGGACTGCCCCAGGTTAACTGAACTTTGAAAGATCTGTTGACCTTGACTGGACTACCCCAGGTGTGCTGGATGGTGACATGTCATCCCCTTTGTTGATAGGAGATTGTAATGGAAGTGTCTTCCTTTTGAAGTGATTTTACTCACTGAGAGAGTTTTCGTTCCTCCGAACATTCGCTGTATAAATTTCTTCGCTGTCAAACAAATAGCCAAATGCGAACAGTGATATTCAAGCAATGCAAAGTTTATGTTTGTCTCAAAGTTTTGAAAAATGCGTTTTTTAGTAGAAAACTTTTTATAAGCCAATTCAACACAAGATTTTAGAGCAAAGCTTTACAGGAGTCAGGATACCTTTGGTAACAGTATGCTTTCGAACTAACCCATGCTTCAATTAGGAGTTTTGAAGGGTTGTAACGTGGCTTGGTTCACGGTTTAAGAAACAAAGGATAAAGGCTCAAAGTATATTTGTACCCACCCGCTCTTCGTGATGTTCTTCAATCCTAAGCTCAGTTAATTGTGCGTCGAGCTCTATTCGAGTTTGGAACGACTTTTGGGTGATGGTTCACCAGTTGAGTTTGGGAGACAATCATCATCTCCTTTTTTCTTTTGCAACACTTTTCATGTTGTTGAGGATTTGTAATGACCTCTCTATTTTGATTTTGATTTGTTATCCCTAACTTTTGCCTGATTGTTCCCGTTTTCGAGATTACAGTCAGCGGGATGCCCCAGCTTTCTTAAGCCTCCTTTACAGGTTTTAGCTTGGCGGGCTTTTATCTTTTGAGAGATTGACTGCCTATGTGATAGGGAACCACCCTTGTCTTTTGATTCCAAAGGAATGTTTTCTTTTGTTGACGTCGCTCGTTGTGTTACGAACTGAGAGTTTGCGACCTCCATGCACACTTTTTTTTTTAATTAACCGAGAGACTACCCTGCCCCAGGTTTATATCAAAGGTTTTGATTGTTTAGAACAGAAAACTCCTACTTCTTTGGCTCGAAGGGGTTGACTAGGGATTATCTTCCTTATAACTCCAGTGTTTGGGATTTGAAAGAAATGTCTGTACATCATCAGCGATGTCTGTTCAAAAGCATACTGTATGAGATTATGGTATTGTTTTTTCATCCTCCGTCTAAAGGCTTGCAGCTTTTTATCAAGAGTTAAATATCATAAATAAAACATAAGAGTAGTGAAAACGAATGGATGAATTCAAGACAAACATATGCAATGCATTAATGAAACAGAGTTTAACATCAATAGTTAATTGTTTGAGAACAAAAGAAATTACAACTTTGAAAATTCAAATGAAGCAAAAGTCTTTCAGTTCGAGCTTTGTCACTTCAGGTGGAAGACTTCTTAACGAAATATTTTCATCTCGCCGTCTGGCATGAACCTCAGCACTCCAATGTCAATCAGATCTTGAATCTTGTTCTTCAAGGCCCAACAGTCGTCGGTGTCATGCCCCGGGCTGTAGGAGTGGTACACACAAAATGCGTCGGGATGATAGTTAGGAGCGGAGGTATTGGGCTTCCGGATAGGGTCCCTCAAAACAGTCAGATTGAACTCCAACAAACGTTCCAGAATCAGAGATGATGGTATGTCAGTCTCAGTGAACTGTCTTCCCGACGTATTTTGATTACGCCGATTACCCCGTTGACGCTGACGAGGTTGTTGTTTGAGCTTGTGACCCTGAATCAAGCAGAGGAGCCTTCCCCTTGTCTTCTTGCCTGGATGGGGGTTGAGTGGTGACTTGCTCTTCAACCTCAGATGTCTGCCCCAGTTGGTTGTTCCGAAGCAGTTGGTTGACGAGAACTCTGAGTTCCTCTTGTCTTTGAGACAAATCCTGGATGAGAGCCATCTGGCCCACCAGTTGTCCCATCACTTGGATCCTCAATGTTGCCAAATCAAACTGTAGTTCCGCCAGCTGATCATTCCTGGAATTGTTTGAAGTCTCCTGGACCAAACCCTTTGTGAGGAGAGCTTTCATTTCTTCTTTCCCCAGAGACAGGTTCAAGAACATTTCCTGCAGCTGAGCAGTCTGGTCCTGGATATCCTTGACAGTCCTTTCTAGAGCCATCTCTTACTGAAATAAACAGTAGGAGAGTAAGGAAACCTGAAAAAGGAAAAATCGTCAAGATGCAATGCATGATATGTGGACGCATGCTTTCAAGGATCTCTCGGGGTAAACACAAGAGAATGTTAGAGGTTGAACTTTGATCTTGGATTGGAGAACTTTGCCCCGGTGGATGTCTTTCCACGAGAATCAAGCTCACCATGTCGAGTGGGTCATAGCCCCTGATTCAAGTTGTTGCACTTGATCTTTGATGGCATTTGTTTAAAGGAGAAACCTCTTGCCCCTTGGTAGACGTCTGGTTCAACGTAACCCTGCATCAAAAGAACCCTCAAGATCCTTGAAATGGTTATTGAAAATGCTATGGTATGATGTTATGATGTTATGTACACGTATGCAAAAAGCAAGTGAGTGTATATATAGGTAATCATATTCACACATAGAAAACAAGTCCTTAAGTTTAGGCTTGCATGGGGTTGTAGGTAAGTACCCTCTTGAAGTCAGTTGGCTCATCCTGTCCTAGAAATAGAAACCGGGTTCTAAGGAGCTCAATATCATTGGATTGTTTTCTGTGTTCATTGTTTCGGTTTAGCCACTTAACTGGCGACCAAAATATTCCAAGAAAACAACCCTCAATGAGTGTAGTATCGAGTATCTACCAACTTTGGTCTGCGCCAAAGTCGGTCATCTCACTACCCCTAAAAAGGCTAGGATGGTCAATTAAGGTTCTAAGAGTTCGTTAGTGCTTCGCGACATCACTCAGCGGCCCCGTACTCTCCTTGACTGAACTCAAGGGTTACCGGTACTCACAAATATGTCACACTAACATAGCTTACTGCTTCAACCATGTCGGTATACCCCGCACAGTTCCCTCACAGTTTTTTTGTTATTTACCTAAAAAGGTGCCCCAAATCCGGGTGTAGGATTTACAACAAGCCCAAACAAGGAACCAAAAAGTAAAGCAATCAAGGCAATCAAAGCAAGAATGTAAAGGTGATCTAAACCCTAAGTTAACCTCACTTTTAAGTCCTATCCCCAGCAGAGTCGCCAGTTCTGTGATACGGTGGGAGAACTGACTTGAGTTTTTGCGCTTGTTTTCGCACTTGTTCGGTTGAGCAAGAGTCGCCACCGACTTTTTATTTTATCCTAAAGGAAAGGTTAAAAAGCACAGGAAAAACCTTTTGAGATTTTTCGTGGGTTCGGGGGGTAGATTATGAAAAGGGAAGGTATTAGCACCCTTTTCATCCATGGTTATCCATGGGCTCTTAGTTACTTGGTTTTAGATCACTTACCTTTGATTTTCAATTGCTTGAAATTGTGTGTGTGTGTGTGTGTGTGTGTGTGTGTGTGTTTGAAAATGTTTTTGAAGAAGATGCCTTGTCTTAGGCAACCAATGTAATGACTCGTGTTTGAGTGTTTTACAAAGGTGTGTATCTTTTCGAAAAGATGTTTCAAATGTTTTTTGGAAGTTTGTTTTGAAAGTGTTTGTGGAGTGTGGATTTTGAAAAGTAGGCAACTGTTTTTGCAAGTTTGATCAAGTAACTAATAGTTGTCTACCCCTAGTGTACTCAAAGGTTTTTCTCATGTTTTAACCCTTTTTAACAATTTTGTTCCACCATTGTATTTGGTGGACAATCTTGCATTAGGATGTTTAACGGGACATGCGCGGGTCATCGTATGGACCATGAATGCAATGATGCCAAGTGTCTTTGGCAATTTGTTTGAAGGGACTTGATCATTTTTGACTAAGCAACTTTCGAAAGCGTCATTGAGGGACTATGATCATTTGAATTGTTTTGCCAAAGAAACTCGACGTGCAAACATGGCCCATTTTGGAAGGCAACAAGCGGGATTACCCTAGGGGTGTAAGTGTGATTGTGTATTGATTTCATGTATTTGTCTTGTATTAGGTTATCTAGCGTTTGATTTTATGTACATATAAACCCTAGGTCTAACCATGGTATATTTGAAAGCGATAAATTGCGGGAATTTAAAGTCTACGCTATTACAAATAAGTATCCGGGAGTGGGGGTACAAATGTTTACAAATGGGAATGAGACTTTAAGGAGAGCAGTGTCCAATAACTTACAACCAAATCGAAAGGCAATCGCAAATGTAATGTGTATCAATGTACAAGAATAAAGGCAATGTAAAATGTACCAATGTATTTGTGTATTGTAAATGTGTAAGTGTATGATTATTTACAAGTTGAGATGTGAACTTAATGAAAAATTAAGTGTTTTGTTTATTTAATTTTGTATTCTCGTATTTTGTTAATATGTACAAAACAAAATATTTCAAGAAAAGAAAAGTATTTAACTTAAAGAAAAATTATGTATTGATGTAATTATGTACAAACATTTTAAATGAAAAAAGTTTTAAGTTTAAGAAAAAGAAAAGGTTTTAAGTTCTATGTATTATGGATTAATGTTAGTGTATTTGTATTTAGTATTTTTATGTAAAAAAAGATTTATTAAAATTAAACTAATTATATTCGAATATTCATGTATATAAAAAGGGTTAAGATATTATTTAATTTATAAACAAAGTTAAATTATGCTATAAAAAGAAAATCAAAGAGTTAATAAAAATTTGATGTAAAAAATTATATGTTAATTTAATAAATAAATAAAAAAGAGATATGATATGGTAAAAAAGGGTATTAGTTAGAAAGAATAAAAATGGGCTTTAGTGTTTTAGGCCCAAGCTAAAACAAAGGAAACAGAAGCAAAGGGGGGGGGGGGGGGGGGGGTACTCTTGGAAAGAAACGAATGGGCTTAGGCGCTGAAACGGGGCAAGGCCTAAGCGTTGACACAAGTTTTGTCTTAGGGTTTCTTTGGTTTTGTATCATTTGGGAAAATTAGGGTTAGGCATAACAACGACGCCGTTCTTCATCTTTGTTCCTCTTCGTCCTCTCAAACCAAAGTTACTGAATACAGCTCAACCTTTGCCCATGGCCACCAAGCTTCTTCCTTCGTCCCCTCTTCCCTCCTTGGTCCAGTGAAGCAATATTAAAAGGTGACGGTTTCTGTTTCTTAACGCATTTAGAATTTCACATTTTATATATTTGTTGATTTCTCTTCCTTGCATGTTTAGTTCGAGTTCTGATTTTGTATGTTATTGTTTGCTATTTGAAATGCATGAAAAGCGTATAAGGATACTACCTTTGATCTTGGAGATGGAGGAGGATGAATCGGAGGCGTCGAGGATGGCTGAGGGCGGAGGAAGCGGTGATGATGCGCGCTTTGCTTGGAACCCTGGTATTCTGTATTTTTTTGCCTTTTTGGGTTTAATGATGATAAGCTTGAAAACCTAGCTTCTTTATCTTCTATTCGTTTCTGTTGCCTCTGAGTATTGGTTGGGTTCTGAGTATTGAGATATTAGTATGATTCTGAATATGTTGCTTTGATTTATTTTCCTCTTCTGTCCACCTTGCCTCTGAGTGATTACGATGATATTCTGAATCTTGATATGCTGGCTCTTTTGCTTCTATGCGCTTGAGTTGCCTTTTCCTCTTCTTCTTGTTGGCTCAGTTGCCTTGTATGCTTGCCCTGTGATGAGGCTTCCTCTGAGGGCCTTTGGGATTGCTTGTGTGTTTCTGGTATGCTTGCCTCTTCTGTGTTTGGCTGACTTGAAATGCTTTGATGATGTCTGCCTAGTGATGAATTACAGTTCTGAGGGCTTTGGTTGCTTCAGTTTGGGGCTTGACAGTTTGTATTGTTTAAGGGCTTTTGGCTTTTAGGCTAGGAGCTTTGAATGGTTACAGGCCTTTGAAGCTTTAGGCTTTAGCAGGTTTTGAAAAGGTTGAGGGTTTGAATCAGGTAAGGCTTTGTTACAGGCCACAGGTTTTGGCTTGTGTTGGTTTTTGGAGAGGCTTTGAAGGTTGAGCTGTTTAAGGCTTGACAAGTTGTTTGCATCAGGTAAGGTTTTGGTGATGCTGTTTATGTTTTTTTTGTGAACTGGTTTTAGGCTTCAGCAGGTTTTAACAGGGTGGTTTGAAGGTTATGTGCTTCTGTTTGGCTTCAGCCGGTTGAAGGCTTGGTGTTGGTGCAGGTTTTATGTCTTGAATGTTTTATATATTTGTTTGGATGAAAGGCTTCTGTTAGGCTTTTTGCAGTAACAGGTTTTAGCAGTTTAAGCTTGAAGGCATATGCAGGTTTTTGAAAAAGGGCTTTTTTTTTAGCTTGAGGCTTAACACAGGTTATGTGTTTTTCTTTGTGTTGAAGGCAGGACTGTGTTTTTGTTACAGTTCTTAGCTTTTGCTTTTTTGTCCCTTTGGTATATCTGCCCTCTTTTTTACTGTGTTATCTCAGTTTGTTTTATATATTTCTTCTTCAAGCCTAAGCCTATAAGCCTATCTTCTTTTCTTTCTTCTCTCTCTCTCTCTCTAGTACAGATTACAGCATAAAATATTGTTTAAAATCTGTCCTTATTTTGAAAAAGCAAATGGCCTTGAAAATGATGAAATGAAGAGTTTGCTTGCATTGTTGGTTTACTCTGCATATTCATGCTTTCCTGCATACTTTATGTACTTCTTTGACATCTTTTTATATCTCTTGGACAGCTTTGAGTAACCTTTTGTACTTGTGGAGATTTTGATTTCTTTTGATATCCTTTTGGACAGCTTTTTACATCTTGCTGTCCAGTTTGGACTTTGGTTAGGCATGCTGTTTGTTTAGAAACTATGCAGTTGGTTGACAATTTGAACTTGTGCAAAATCATAACTTTGTGCATTCATGTCTTTTTCTTTTGCAAGCATTTTTCACCCCTCTTTGTGAACCGGGAGAAATCTCGTGATTTGCAGAGAGGGCAAACTGATTCCGGCCAGTTGCTTTTAATGATGAATTTTAATTGTCTACCTTTAATTATTTTATCTGCTTTGACTTTCCTTTTGTTTCTTTGTTTTGGAGATAAAACTCAATGGAGCCAAAGGAGCAATGGATAGAAGATGAAGACTTTAGGAATTTAGGATAGTTTCAATTTAATTATTTGTAACATTATTATTATAAACAAGGATGTAAATAAATTTACAGTTGTTCAAATAATAGATTGTAACAAACCATTAAAGGTGAATAAAAAATTCTCTTTTGATCAATTAATTCCTTTTATTTCCTTTCAATTGTTTAACTTAATTATTTGAATTTCTTAAATTAAAACAATTGGAAATAAATCCAATTATTCTGACTTTAGAAAAAAGAAATAATTAATAAACGTCCGGCGTTCCGAATTAAACATAACAATGCACAGTCAAACAACAAAACGTCCACATGTCCTCTTTTCACTGATTTAATCAAACACTGCAAACTCAATCCAAATGACTCAGTCCAAATTTCAGAGTAAACTGAGAAGAACTAGAAAATTAATTCTTTCTGAGAATGCGCGCACAAAAACCCTAGTTTTTTGTTTGAATTGTCAGAGAAGCATCCGCCTGATCAAAACCTGAGCCAACTCAACCAAACTTTAGCAATCTGCCTGAACTGCTTTAAAATCAAAGAAAACCCTAATTTTGTCTGACTGATAAGAAAAGTCTGTTTGACTGATTCTTACGCCAATCTGAAAAACTCAGGAAAAGCCCGAAGCTGTGATTTCTTGTGGAAAAATACGAGGGCAAATTTTGGGGTACAACAGTTGCCCCTGTTCAATCTTCTTGAACCTGAAGAGTTAGATTGGCAAGTTTGCCTTTCGCGACTCGAAGGTAAAAGGAGATTGGACACTAGAGTGCCCATAAATTTTCACTCGGTGATGTGATGGTAGAGGAAATGGGCTTACAGATGCCATTTGGTGATGTGACAGAATCTGGTCGGGGGATGGGCTTAGAGATGCCATCTGGAAATGGGCTTAAAGATGCCATTTGGAAGTGTAATGGATAGTTGTGGAGATGGGCTTACAGATGCCATCGAGAGGTGTGACGGAACTTTGTCGAGAATGGGCTTATAAATGCCATTTGGAATTGGGTGTCGATCGCGTAAGAGATTCCTTAGCGAGAACTTGCGTACTTTGAGAAAGAAAGATAACTTCATGGATTGCTACCGGTTGATCTTCAAACTCTTCATGCAGATATGCCCTGGATGGATACAGGTATCGAATCTTCAATCAAACGCTCACAGATATGCCCTGGCTAAATACAGGAATCGAATCCGGAATTAGTCGTCTACAGATATATCCTGGCTGGATACAGGAATCGAATCTGGAATTGGTCGTCTACAGATATGCCCTGGCTGGATATAGGAATCGAATCTTCAAACTCTTCAGATATGCCCTGGCTAGATACAGGAATCGAATCTGGAATTGGTCGTCTACAGATATGCCCTGGCTGGATACAGGTGTCGAATCTGGAAATAGTCGTCAACAGATATGCCCTGGCTAGATACAGGTGTCGAATATGGAAATAGTCATCAACAGATATGCCCTGGCTGGATACAGGAATCGAATCTTCAAACTCTTCAGATATGCCCTGGCTAGATACAGGAATCGAATCTGGAATTTGTTGTCTACAGATATGCCCTAGATGGATACAGGTGTCGAATCTGGAAATAGTCGTCAACAGATATGCCCTGGCTGGATACAGGAATCGAATCTTCAAACTCTTCAGATATGCCCTGGCTAGATACATGAATCGAATCTGGAATTGTGACAGTTGATAGTAGTCATCTTTGGATTGACCTTTTTCCTGAAAAGGCAAGACATCAGTTGTATGCAATGTCATGATGTATGAAATGCATGAGGTCATGATGTTTTCAAGAATAAATGAGATTGTGTGATATGATGCGTATATGCCTGCGTCATGGTGTATGATAATGTGATGAATGTATAAGAATGTGTTTTCGTCTAGGAAAATAAATCTTTGACGAATGCCGGGAGTTTGTTGAATCCTGGGCTGATGTTGAAGAGTAGAGTTCTTCGCTTCCGCTGGGGATGATGGTTGCAAGAATAAACCGGTAGGAGAAGATGACTCCGTTGGGGAATAAACTCGTTGGAGAGATTACTCTGCGGGGAATAACTCTGGGAAGAGATCCTTCGCTGAGGTTTTGATGAGAGCTCCGCTGGGGATTCCACTGATAAGTTATGTTGGGGAATTTGATGAACTCCGCTGGGGATAAAAGAATCTTGACTGCTGAGGGGAATTAGATTCTGTAGGGCTCTCTGGTTGGGGATTACCAGAATCTTTTGAGTTTTGAGAAGGAACCGGTGTAGGGTTTCCTGATGATGAGTCCGTGTAAAACTAACATCTTCCAACAGGTGATGAAGGAATTGTTGAACACTTTTGACATTCGAATGCCCGAAGTGGTGATGAAAGAGACCTTTCATGTAGATACGCCCTGGCTTGTTACAGGTGTTGATCCACAATCAGTCGTCCACAGATATTTTCCTGGCTTGTTACAGGTGTTGATCTGGAACTTAAGAAAGGTGACAGAATGGCAACCGTGTCTGGAGCACATCTGGACTGTATCTTCCAACAGGTGATGAAGGAATTGTTGAACACTTTTGACATTCGAATGTCCCAAGTGGTGATGTAGATAATTTCCTGGCTTGTTACAGGTATTAATCCACAATCAGTCGTCCACAAATATTTTCCTGGCTTGTTATAGGTGTTGATCTGGAACTTAAGAAATGTTGGTCGAGGAGATACTGTCCTGGCTGGATACAGGTGTTGATCTCTGACCTGAGAAAGAAAGATGGTTCCCTGGCTTGTTACAGGTGTTGATCTTCGATCTCTTCATGCAGATATGCCCTGTCTAGATACAGGTATCGAATCCACAATCAATTACTCACAGATATGCCCTGGCTAGATACAGGAATCGAATCCGGAGTTGGTCGTCTACAGATATGCCCTGGCTGGATACATGTGTCGAATCTGGAATTTGTCAACTACAGATATGCCCTGGCTGGATACAAGTATCGAATCTGGAATTAGTTGCTCACAGATGTGCCCTGGCTAGATACAGGAATCGAATCTGGAATTGCAAAAGGTTGGTAGAAATAGCTTTCCTGGCTGGATACAGGTGTAAACCTCTGACCTGAGAATGAAAGATAATTTCCTGGCCTGTTACAGGGGTTGATCTTCAAACTCTTCATGCAGATATGCCCTGGCTAGATACAGATATCGAATCTACAATCAAACACTCACAGATATGCCCTGGCTAGATACAGGAATTGAATCTGGAATTTGTGATAGTTATTCTGTTGGTGGTTGTAATTTCCAGCAGGTGATGAAGGAATCCTTGGACACTTTTGACATTCGAATGCCCCAAGTGATGATGAAGGAGTCTTGAATCAGACTACTCTGCAATTGAGAGATTTCGTTGAAATCTTGACTGGACTGCCCCAGGTTAACTGAACTTTGAAAGATCTGTTGACCTTGACTGGACTGCCCCAGGTGTGCTGGATGGTGACATGTCATCCCCTTTGTTGATAGGAGATTGTAATGGAAGTGTCGTCCTTTTGAAGTGATTTTACTCACTGAGAGAGTTTTCGTTCCTCCGAACATTCGCTGTATGAATTTCTTCGCTGTCAAACAAATAGCCAAATGCGAACAGTGATATTCAAGCAATGCAAAGTTTATGTTTGTCTCGAAGTTTTGAAAAATGCGTTTTTTAGCAGAAAACTTTTTATAAGCCAATTCAACACAAGATTTTAGAGCAAAGCTTTACAGGAGCCAGGATACCTTTGGTAACAGTATGCTTTCGAACTAACCCATGCTTCAATTAGGACTTTTGAAGGGTTGTAACGTGGCTTGGTTCACGGTTTAAGAAACAAAGGATAAAGGCTCAAAGTATATTTGTACCACCCGCTCTTCGTGATGTTCTTCAATCCTAAGCTCAGTTAATTGTGCGTCGAGCTCTATTCGAGTTTGGAACGACTTTTGGGTGATGGTTCACCAGTTGAGTTTGGGAGACAGTTATCATCTCCTTTTTTCTTTTGCAACACTTTTCATGTTGTTGAGGATTTGTAATGACCTCTCTATTTTGATTTTGATTTGTTATCCCTAACTTTTGCCTGACTGTTCCCGTTTTCGAGATTACAGTCAGCGGGATGCCCCAGCTTTCTTAAGCCTCCTTTACAGGTTTTGGCTTGGTGGGCTTTTCTCTTTTGAGAGATTGACTGCCTATGTGATAGGGAACCACCCTTGTCTTTTGATTCCAAAGGAATGTTTTCTTTTGTTGACGTCGCTCGTTGTGTTATGAACTGAGAGTTTGCGACCTCCATGCGCACTTTGTTTTTTGAATTAACCGAGAGACTATCCTGCCCCAGGTTTATATCAAAGATTTTAATTGTTTAGAACAGAAAACTCCTACTTCTTTGGCTCGAAGGGGTTGACTAGGGATTATCTTCCTTATAACTCCAGTGTTTGGGATTTGAAAGAAATGCCTGTATATCATAAGCGAGGTCTGTTCAAAAGCATACTGTATGAGATTATGGTATTGTTTCGTCATCCTTCGTCTAAAGGCTTGCAGCTTTTTATCAAGAGTTAAATATCATAAAGAAAACATAAGAGTAGTGAAAACGAATGGATGAATTCAAGACAAACATATGCAATGCATTAATGAAACAAAGTTTAACATCAACAGTTAATTGTTTGAGAACAAAAGAAATTACAACTTTGAAAATTCAAATGAAGCAAAAGTCTTTCAGTTCGAGCTTTGTCACTTCAGGTGGAGGACTTCTTAACGGAAGATTTTCATCTCGCCGTCTGGCATGAACCTCAGCACTCCAATGTCAATCAGATCTTGAATCTTGTTCTTCAAGGCCCAACAGTCGTCGGTGTCATACCCCGGGCTGTAGGAGTGGTACACACAAAATGCGTCGGGATGATAGTTAGGAGCGGAGGTATTGGGCTTTCGGATAGGGTCCCTCAAAACAGTCAGATTGACCTCCAACAAACGTTCCAGAATCAGAGATGACGGTATGTCAGTCTCAGTGAACTGTCTTCCCGACGTATTTTGATTACGCCGATTACCCCGTTGACGCTGGCGAGGTTGTTGTTGGGCTTGTGACCCTGAATCAAGCAGAGGAGCCTTCCCCTTGTCTTCTTGCCTGGATGGGGGTTGAGTGGTGACTTGCTCTTCAACCTCAGATGTTTGCCCCAGTTGGTTGTTCCGAAGCAGTTGGTTGACGAGAACTCGCAGTTCCTCTTGTCTTTGAGACAAATCCTGGATGAGAGCCATCTGGCCCACCAGTTGTCCCATCACTTGGATCCTCAATGTTGCCAAATCAAACTGTAGTTCCGCCAGCTGATCATTCCTGGCATTGTTTGAAGTCTCCTAGACCAAACCCTTTGTGAGGAGTGCTTTCATTTCTTCTTGCCCCAGAGACAGGTTCAAGAACATTTCCTGCAGCTGAGCAGTCTGGTCCTGGATATCCTTGACAGTCCTTTCTAGAGCCATCTCTTACTGAAATAAACAGTAGGAGAGTAAGGAAACCTGAAAAAGGAAAAATCTTCAAGATGCAATGCATGATATGTGGACGCATGCTTTCAAGGATCTCTCGGGGTAAACACAAGAGAATGTTAGAGGTTGAACTTTGAT
Source organism: Vicia faba (assembly GCA_948472305.1). Classification (NCBI taxonomy): domain Eukaryota; kingdom Viridiplantae; phylum Streptophyta; class Magnoliopsida; order Fabales; family Fabaceae; genus Vicia; species Vicia faba. The sequence goes on along the minus strand of CATIWC010002665.1, from coordinate 24,592 downwards.
CTTGGATTGGAGAACTTTGCCCCTGTGGATGTCTTTCCACGAGAATCAAGCTCACCATGTCGAGTGGGTCATAGCCCCTGATTCAAGTTGTTGCACTTGATCTTTGATGGCATTTGTTTAAAGGAGAAACCTCTTGCCCCTTGGTAGACGTCTGGTTCAACGTAACCCTGCATCAAAAGAACCCTCGAGATCCTTGAAATGGTTATTGAAAATGCTATGGTATGATGTTATGATGTTATGTACACGTATGCAAAAAGCAAGTGAGTGTATATACAGGTAATCATATTCACACAGAGCAAACAAGTCCTTAAGTTTAGGCTTGCATGGGGTTGTAGGTAAGTACCCTCTTGAAGTCAGTTGGCTCATCCTGTCCTAGAAATAGAAACCGGGTTCTAAGGAGCTCAATATCATTGGATTGTTTTCTGTGTTCATTGTTTCGATTTAGCCACTTAACTGGCGACCAAAATATTCCAAGAAAACAACCCTCAATGAGTGTAGTATCGAGTATATACCAACTTCGGTCTGCGCCAAAGTCGGTCATCTCACTACCCCTAAAAAGGCTAGGATGGTCAATTAAGGTTCTAAGAGTTTGTTAGTGCTTCGCGATATCACTCAGCGGCCCCGTACTCTCCTTGACTGAACTCAAGGGTTACCGGTACTCACAAATATGTCACACTAACATAGCTTACTGCTTCAACCATGTCGGTATACCCCGCATAGTTCCCTCACAATTTTTTTGCTATTTACCTAAAAAGGTGCCCCAAATCCGGGTGTAGGATTTACAACAAGCCCAAACAAGGAACCAAAAAGTAAAGCAATCAAGGCAATCAAAGCAAGAATGTAAAGGTGATCTAAACCCTAAGGTAACCCCAATTTTAAGTCCTATCCCCAGCAGAGTCGCCAGTTCTGTGATACGGTGGGAGAACTGACTTGAGTTTTTGCGCTTGTTTTCGCACTTGTTCGGTTGAGCAAGAGTCGCCACCGACTTTTTATTTTATCCTAAAGGAAAGGTTAAAAAGCACAGGAAAAACCTTTTGAGATGTTTCATGGGTTCGGGGGTAGATTATGAAAAGGGAAGGTATTAGCACCCTTTTCATCCATGGTTATCCATGGGCTCTTAGTTACTTGGTTTTAGATCACTTGCCTTTGATTTTCAATTGCTTGAAATTGTGTGTGTGTGTGTGTGTTTTTGAAAATGTTTTTGAAGAAGATGCCTTGTCTTAGGCAACCAATGTAATGACTCGTGTTTGAGTGTTTTACAAAGGTGTGTATCTTTTCGAAAAGATGTTTCAAATGTTTTTTGGAAGTTTGTTTTGAAAGTGTTTGTGGAGTGTGGATTTTGAAAAGTAGGCAATTGTTTTTGCAAGTTTGATCAAGTAACTAAGAGTTGTCTACCCCTAGTGTACTCAAAGGTTTTTCTCATGTTTTAACCCTTTTTAACAATTTTGTTCCACCATTGTATTTGGTGGACAATCTTGCATTAGGATGTTTAACGGGACAGGCGCGGGTCATCGTATGGACCATGAATGCAATGATGCCAAGTGTCTTTGGCAATTTGTTTGAAGGGACTTGATCATTTTTAATTAAGCAACTTTCGAAAGCGTCATCGAGGGACTATGATCATTTGAATTGTTTTGCCAAAGAAACTCGACGTGCAAGCATGGCCCATTTTGGAAGGCAACAAGCGGGATTACCCTAGGGGTGTAAGTGTGATTGTGTATTGATTTCATGTATTTGTCTTGTATTAGGTTATCTAGCGTTTGATTTTATGTACATACAAACCCTAGGTCTAACCATGGTGTGATCGGTGGATCTGGAACTGACTGTTTAACGCTGGTTCGCGAAATGTCGCGGAAGCAAGAGTCGCCACCGTCTTTTATTTTCTCCAAATGGAAGGACAAAAGCACAGAAAAATTCCTTATAGAGATTGCTCTCGGTTCGGGAGGTAGGTTATAGAAAGGGAAGGTGTTAGCACCCTTTCTATCCATGGTTATCCATGGGCTCTTAGATACTTGCTCATTTGTGTTTTCAAAAATGGTTTGTTTGCTTTTCAACTGTGGGTTTTAAAAAAGTTTCTTTGAAAATTCCAGTTCGACTCTTGTATCGGTCCTCAAGAGTGTTTGAAAAATTGCTTTCGAAAGCTTTTGAAAATGTGTTGGTGTGAAAAGTATTTTTTGATTTGTTTTTGAAATTAGAGCAAGTATCTAGAGTTGTCTACCTACCCTAAGGAATTCGTCTGTGTAAATGTCCTTTAAAGTAGTACCATCCCACCATTGAGAGGTAGGTAGCACCACCGTTGGAGGTGTTCGGGTCAATTCGAAGGTTCGGGACATGGTGATCACCAGAGCAATGGGAAGACACCGTTCGGGTCAATTCGAAGGTTCGGGACATGGTGATCACCAGAGCAATGGGAAGACACCTTAGAAGCTACCCTCGTGCCAGGTTCCCGGATCATGAGGACTTACTAAGACATCCTCTACTCGACGATCACCTTTCGAGGCAAGGCAGCAGTGAGGCGTACCCTAGGGGTGGTGTGTGTTTCGTGTGTCAGATTCAGATATTTTATCTTGTCATGTTAAAGGTGATCTAAGCGTGTGTTTTTATTTATTGTTATTCATTCTTGCATGCATTTGTTAACAGTTAAAAATTTGCGAGAAAGATAAAAGTTCTAAAGCTATTACAAAAGACGCGGGTTCACATCGCCAAAGTTTCCAGAACCCGATTTGACAGAAAAATAAAGAAAGTAAAGAACTAAAAGTGCGAGAAAGTATGTTTACACGGCTTTGGGAGAGGTACATAAAAATTATACGAAAAGAAAATAAATGCGCGATTTGAATTAAGAATTAAAAACGAGGGCATTGGACCCTTTTTTGCAAAATTAAATTAAATTATTTAATTAATTAAAATTAAAAGAAAAGGAAATTGTTTTTGGTATTTTTGTATTTATGAGAATTTAATAAAATTGAAAACCTAATTCTAATTGTTTTTTAGTTTATTAAGAAAATAGGACAATTATCTAAAATTAAGCCTAATTAATTACATGGTAATTTAATTACAAAAATAAATAATATTTAATCGTTAATTATTAGGAAAGAAAAGAAAAAAAGGATAAAGATTATTACAAACCCTAATTCTACCAAATTTTAAATTTATTGAGAAAGATATTAAAATTTAACCCTAAGTTTAAAACTAAAATTAATAAAGATTTTATTTACAAAATATTAAAATATTAAATAAAAATACTTATTTTTGTCTTTTCTGATTTTATATTGTTTTTTTTGTTTTTTTTGTGAAAATATTAAATTAATTGAAAAAAACAATAATTGAAATAAACAAAAAAAGAATGAAAAAAAATGTAAAAAAAACACTTGCAAACCTAGGGGGGTTCTGTCCCCAAGTGGAGGGCATGCTTAGCATTTTTGGGCCCAATAAGCCTTTGGCCTCGTTGACCCTTTGATTAGCATGTGGCACGTTTGACCAGATTCTATGTTGGTCTCTCAATCAGCGCCCTTGAATTGGTCTCTCTACACGCGTGGCAATCTGGATCAAGGGGTGTATGGTGTCCCTCAGCGTTGAACCTGCACAGGATGACCATTGGAAAAATAATATTGGAAAGGGTGGGGGACCTGGGGCTCGAACCTAGGTCCCAGGGGTTACCACTGAGCATGCTTGCCATTCGTGCCACTTTACTTCTTTGTATATTATATAGACAATAAACATAATAAGGGAAAACAAACGCTAATGCTTTTTTCGCGCGAGAATTTGAATAAACCAATTACTGATGGCCACTTCATCGTCTTCTTCGTGGTTTGTTTATTTCCTGAAAATAGAAAGTGGTTAGCGGGGGTTTTGAACCCCCTCAAAACAAGCCATATACAATAATAGCGATTAAGCCATCTTTGAGCATAAATTAGGCGCGAGGGTCCTAGTCTGATCGTCCAAGCCTGCTGGTTTTATTCATGGTGTTGACATGTCTTAATTTTACAGGGATGAGAAACGCCCAATTTAGCACTTGGAAAACCCTAGATGATAACAATGGTGAATCCTTCCATGGTGCACGAAAACAAAATCAAACCACACAGTTAGCTTCAGAATTGAATAATGAACATAAATCAAATGTTAAAAATTGCAAAAGATGCATGAATTGAGATGCACGAATATCAAATATTTTTTGTACAGGTGGTCATCGTTCTCACGTTTCTTGAGGTTAGGATGGATGGTTTTTATTTGGAAACCTTCCTTGAAGCCTCAGGAAGGTGATGGAACAAGTTTCTTTACTTGAATCGACCTGTAACCTTGTTTGCAGTTTTGAAATTTCAAGCAAAAAAACTCAAGTGTTCTTTTTGGTCTATGGCGCAGCTTTCAGGTAATGGGAACGAGGGTTTGCTTGTGTATGTATAGGTGAATGATTTAGGTTAAGTTTTCTTGTCCAAGGAATCAAGGAATTGATGTATGGATATTGATTTTTATGGCAAAATATTTTCCAATCTTTTCATGCACATTTGCTCTCAATCATATCCAATCACCTTCAATTCTTCCCTAATCTGATTTGCACGAAATATTGAGTATATATCATGCATAAAAAGATTGAAAAACCTAGGTTTAGCATTTTTTATATATTTTAATTAATTAAATGAATTTCTAGCATTTAAAAATTCAAATAAATAAAATAAAAATGATAAAAACTTCCCTTTGGGCCAAATGGTCGTGCATATGCCTTGGATAATGAATTGTGGAAGAAAAAGAGGCCCATTAGCAATTTTAGGTCATTTGAAGTAATGTTGACTTTTCAAAATATCCAAAAATTTCCCAACTTCCACAAGGCATAACTTACTCACTTTTTAAGCTTTGCTCGTGTTCATGGACATTTTAGAAAGGTCTTTGAGTCCTATAACCAATGTCTTTGGTCCCATGTTATTTTGATTTACCAATCTCAAGTTATGGCCTTTGACTTAAAGTCCCTTTTTGTTGACTTTTGAAAATGACCTATAATGTTGAAATTGATAACTTTTTGTGAGAGCATTTCTTGGACTTGAAGTATGAAGAGGAGTTGTAGGAAATGTCTTTATCTTCAAAATGAGCTTTGGATGGAATTTTTCTGATAATCCATGTGAAAGTTATGCCCTGGTCAATTTACAGTTGACTTTTTCAACTGTCCAAATATGGAAACTTTTGCATCTTGATGATTTTTGAGCCAAGCTTTGAGAATCATGATCAAGCATTGATCAAATGATGTTTGTGGCTTCAAAATGAGATGTTGACCAAAAATTTGGACTTTTGACTGTCAAATGACCATTTTGCCCCTACAGTTGACTGTAGTGCAATTAGGGTTTTTGACTGTGCAATTTTGTGTTGTAAGTCTTGAAACTTTGTATGAGGATGCTTGACCATGTTTATAGGCATGTGGGACTTGATTGGACCCTTGGAAACTTCATTTACTTTGTCAGAACCAAAACCCTAATTTTGACTGTTTAGGAGGCCCTTGAACTGTGCAACCCTTGGGGAGATTTTGAAGCTTGACTTGGCAATTTCTTGAAGAATATGGGAGGGCAAATTTTGAGGTACAACAGTTGCCCCTGTTCAATCTTCTTAAACCTGAGGATGCAGATTGGCTGACGTGCCTTTCGTAATCCGAAGGTGGAAGATGATTGAACACTAGAGTGCCCAGAAATTTGCGCTCACATAGTAGCAGTGTGATGATGGGAATAGGCTTATAGATGCCATTTGGAGATTGATGGATAGGATGATGGGCTTATAGATGCCATGCTAAGAGATGGTGGAAGGTGGATGGGCTTATAGATGCCATCTGGATGTTGATCGCGTAAGAACTTCCTTAGCGAGAACTTGCATACCTGCAAAAGAAAAATGATTACCTGACCTGTTACGGGAGCTGGTTTTCAAATTCTTTGTGTAGATGTGTCCTGACTGGTTACATGAGCTGGGTCTGGAGCTTCAAACGGTGATGAATGAACCAGGGATGGTTACTACCTTAACAGGAACAATGAGAGAACCTTGGGTGACTTTAACTTCAACAGCAATCGTTGAGAAAATCTTGGGATGATTACTACCTCCACAGGATCGGGGAGAGAACCATAGGCGACTACAACCTCAATAGCAATCATTGAGAGAATCTTGGATAACTTCAACTTCAACAGCAATCATTGAGCGAATCTTGGGATTACCACCTCCGCAGGATCGGGGAGAGAACCATAGGCGATTACAATCTCAATAGCAATCATTGAGAAAACCTTGGATGGAATTATCATCTCCGCAGTATCGGGGAGAGAACCATAGGCGATTACAACCTCAATAGCAATCATTGAGAAAACCTTGGATGGAATTATCATCTCCGCAGTATCGGGGAGAGAACCATAGGTGATTACAACCTCAATAGCAATTATTGGGAAAACCTTGGATGGAATTATCATCTCCGCAGTATCGGGGAGAGAACCATAGGCGATTACAACCTCAATAGCAATCATTGAGAAAACCTTGGATGGAATTATCATCTCCGCAGTATCGGGGAGAGAACCATAGGCGATTACAACCTCAATAGCAATTATTGGGAAAACCTTGGATGGAATTATCATCTCCGCAATATCGGGGAGAGAACCATAGGCGATTACAACCTCAATAGCAATTATTGGGAAAACCTTGGATGGAATTATCATCTCCGCAGTATCGGGGAGAGAACCATAGGCGATTACAACCTCAATAGCAATTATTGGGAAAACCTTGGATGGAATTATCATCTCCGCAGTATCGGGGAGAGAACCATAGGCGATTACAACCTCAATAGCAAATATTGGGAAAACCTTGGATGGAATTATCATCTCCGCAGTATCGGGGAGAGAACCATAGGCGATTACAACCTCAATAGCAATTATTGGGAAAACCTTGGATGGAATTATCATCTCCGCAGTATTGGGGAGAGAACCATAGGAGATTACCACCTCAATAGCAAACATTGAGAGAACCTTGGATAACCTCTACTGAGTCTTTATCAGAAAAATCTGTTTGGGGTCGATTTAACTGGACCAGAGAAGGCCTTTGACTGGATGAGAAACATAGAAATCTTTGGAGTCGATCTAACTGAACCAGACTAGGTCTTTGAAATATGATTGAGAACTTAACTGAATATTTCCTGAAAGGTAAAGGTCAGTCATATGCAATGCATGATATGGACCAAGCAATGATGTTCTCAACATAAATGAGATTTGTAAGATATGATGCGTCTATGCATGCTATAATGATGTATGGAAGTGCGATGTTTATGAATGTATGTTTTCGTCTTTAGGAAAATAAATCCTTGACGGGTGCCGGGAAATCACTCCTGGGCTGATGTTGCAGAACAGATTTTGCTTCCGCTGGATGATAGTTGCAAGAATATCGGTAGGAGAAGATGACTCCGTTGGGGAATAAACTTGGCGAATGGAATAACTCTGCGGGGAGAAAAGTACTCTAGCGATCTTGCTGGGAAGCAATACTCTGTGGGGAGAGAGATACTTTGCTGAGTTATTGATAATAACTTGCTGGGGATACCCTTGTTGTGTTGGAAGTGTTAATAGACTTCGCTGGGATAAGAAGACTGTGTCGAGGACGCTCTTTCCGTGGCTTTTGGCTGAGGATAACCCAGTTATATCCTAATACGGAAATAACTCTTTAAATAAAGCCGGGAGACGCGTTCGTGTTCTGCGAGGATAAGCTTCCAGAATCTACTGGGGATAAGCTTACTGCTTGGGGAGATGGATTCCAACTTTCCTGGGGAACTGGATTGGACTCTCTTGGGGAAGTTTTGAGATGCACTGGAAGTAACTCCACTGGATGTTTGATATGCCGCCAGGGAACAATCTTAGCTCAAGACTACCGGGGATGCTTGTTAAGAGTGCATGTATACTGCTGGGGGATTGTTGAGATCTGCGGGAGGATACCCAACTTCCTTAAGGTTGATAACTGCTTTGCTTGAGGAGAGTATGCTGCTTGCTGGCTCACTCTCTGGGGAATTAAGATACCTGGTTGTGTTCTTCAGCTGAACCTACCTTGATACCTTGGAGGACAGAACAATTAGATCGCTTGGACAACTCTTTATTGCCCCTGTTTCTGAGGTATGAGAGGAAGACCTGTGAGGTGCTGATAGTTGTTGATGGACAAACCTTCTTCTGGTAGGCAGGTGATAAGATGACGGGACATAGTCGTACGCTTTGATCCCTAACTTTTTCCTGGACCGCCCTTTCGGGTTTTCAGTCCATCGGGATACCCTTTTTTGCCCAAGCCGCCTTTTCAGGTTTTCGACTTGCCGGGTGTACAGGTTTTTTTTCACTTCATCCCTTCATTTTGCCCGAACCCTTTTGGTTCGTCGGGAAGCCCTTATTTCTGCCTAGGTATGTCAACCTAGCGGGTCTTTGATTACGCGTAGTATTTTTCTTTGACTATGTCCATGCTCTCAGAATGCAGGGAGTTGCCCCTGTTAGAAGTGTTTTTCCATGCCACCCGAAGGTGTTTAGTCAGGCAAGATTCGTTGTTGGAATGCCCCAAGTGACTCGGGCGGAGATTTGCCCCAGGCTGGTTGGCCTTTTGAGAGATTCTCCGAATCTTGACTTAACTGCCCCAGATGATGGACCATAATTACGTCTGCCCCTTGATTGGAAGTGCTTTTGTTCACTAGGTATTCATCGTGCGAATCTTCCTGTTGTTCAAACAAAAAGTCATATGCAAACAAAGTTATGTTAAAAATGCAAAGCTTATGTCTGTCTTGAAGATTTTGAAAATGCATTCTTTTTCATAAAACAAATGAATGTTTGTAAAACGTGATGTCAACTCCGTATTTACCGTAGGCCTTCAGGAGTCAGGATACCTTTCGTAACAGTATGCTTTCGAACTAACCCATGCTTCAGCTAGGACTTTTAAGGGTTATAACGTGGCTTGGTTCACGGTTTAAGAAACAAAGGATAAAGGCTCAAATTATTTGTACCCACCCGCTCTTCGTGATGTTCTCCAAACCTAAACTCAGTTGATCATACGTTAGACCTTGTTTGAGTCTTTGCTCTGATTTTCCGGTGATGATTCGGATGTTGATAACGTATTTTGAATAGGAAGTCATTCCTTTTTTGTTGAGGGTTTGTAGGACCTCTTTCTTTTTTGATTTTTTGTTATCCCTTTCTTTTTTTGCCTGAACTGTTCCCTTTTTTGGAATCACAGTCAGCGGGATGCCCCAGTTTTGTAAGTCTCCTTTATGGGTTTTGACTTAATGGTTTTTTTTTTTGAGATAATGACTGCCTATCTGTATGATTGTTCAGAACCATCACTGTCTTTTGTTTTGTAAGGACCTCTTTGGTGCCATTCGTTATGCACTTGGATCAACTGAGAGACTACCCTGCCCCAGGTTATGATTAAGGGTTTTAAATTTCGAAAAGAAAAACTCCTACTTCTTTGGCTCAGAGGGGTTGACGAGGGATTATCATCCTTATAACTCCAGTGTTTAGGGATTGAAACAATGCCTGTACCTCATCAGCGGGGTCTGTTCAAAAGCATACTGTAGATTATGGTATCGTTTTCGCCATCCTCCCTCAAGAGGCTTAGAATTTTAGATCAAGAGCTGACATCAGAAAAAATATGAAAATAATTTGCATTTAGTGAATACGAATATATTGTTTCAGAACAGACATATGCGATGCATTAATGAAATAACAATGTTTAACATGAGTAAATGTTTGAACAAAATAAAATTGCAACTTGGAAATCTTAATGAACAACAGTCTTTTCATCTCAGGGCTTGTTACTTCAAATGGTGCATCCGATAGGGATGGCAGGAGCATTCAGCCTAGCCCATCTGGGTGAAATCCACAGCTCCTTCCTCAATCAGGTCTTGGATCTTATTCTTCAGAGCCCAGCAGTCGTCGGTGTCATGGCCTAGACTGCCAGAGTGGTATGCACATCTTTCCTTAGACTTGTATTTTGGGGAGGCTGTGTTGAGATTCTTAGGAGGGTCCCTTAACGTCACCAGATTCAACCTCAACAATTGTTGTAAAGCTTGAGACGGTGACACGTTGAGCTTGGTGAACTGCCTTTTAGGCCTGTCTGGTTTGCTCTGATCAGTTCGTTGTTCTGGGCGAGGTCGTTGTTGGACCTGTGAAGTAATAGTAGCTTGGAGAGGCCCAAACCTTTGACTTCTTGGAAGTTGATTAATGACTGGGTCCCTGACTTGGGCTGGTTGCTTCATGTCTTGATGAAGCTGACTGATCATGGCCCTCAGCTCTCCTTGCTCCTGAGCTAAACTTTGGATGAGAGCCCTTTGCCCCAGCATCTGGGTTTTCAATGTGTCTACCTCAGCTTGTAGACGTTTCAGCCGTTTGTCCTGGTCGTCCTCAGCATTGTTCCTGACCAAAGTCCCTGTGAGGAGTGTTCTCAGCTCTTCCTGCCCCTTGGATAGGCTTAAGAAGATCTCTTTGAACTGAGTCTCTTGAGCAGGAGGTCCCTGGTTATCTTGTTGTGAATCCATTGCTGAAATAAACAGCGAGAAAGGTAAGTGACCTGCAACAAGGATACCTGTTATGCAATGATGAGTATGACATGCATGTAATGTTTTCAAGGACCTCGCGGGGTAAACAAGAAAATTTGTTAGCATTTGGATCCGGTAGCTTGACTGAAAGAACTTCATATTTGTTGAGAGTCTTTCTTCCAAGGGTCAAGGGCTCACCATATCAAGTGGGTCATAGCCCCTGACTCAAGTCATCAACCTTATTTTGCTTTCCAAACAACCTTGGCTAGGGGAACCTTCTTCAAGTGTCAAAGCTCACCATATCAAGTGGGTCATAGCCCCTGACAACTTTGTCTAGAGGAAAATAAATCCTCTTTGCCCCTTGCTGGGATAGTTGATTCACCATGACCTGCATCACAAGCCCTTGAGATCCTTGAAATGGATTAGGATGTATGCAATGGTATGATGTCATGGTATGCATGGGGTAATGTGAGTAGCCCTGTTATGAGTCCCAATTAAGGACTGCAAACCAAAACCTGCAAGAAACTTAGTAAACCATGTCATGAGTCCCAATTAAGGACTATAAACGAAACCTGCAAGAAACTCGGTAGACTTTGTTATGAGTCCTAATTAAGGACTACAAACAAAACCTGCAAGAAACTCAAGTAACAAGCATGCAAATAGTCAAGTACGAAGGCACACAAGTCACACAAGAGAAACCCTTAGAGTTTAGGCCAGCATGGGGTCTGGGTATTACCCTCTTGAAGTTGGTGGGCTCAACCTGTCCTATTAGAAGTAATCGGGTTCTAAGGGTCCCAATATCACTGGATTGCTTTCATTGTTCATCGTTTCGATTTAGCCACTGAACTGGCGACCGAAATATTCTAGGAAAGCAACCCTCAATTGAGTGTAGTATCGAGTATCAACCAACCTCGGACTGCACCAAAGTCAGTTATCTCACTACCCTAAAGAGGCCAAGATAGTTCAATTAAGGTTCCTAAGGTCTGTTGATGCTTCACGACACCACGCGGAGGCCCCGTACTCTCCTTGACTGAACTCAAGGGTTACCGGTACACACCAAAGTGCCACATCAACGTAGCAGACTGTTTCAACCATGTCGGTATACCCCGCACAGTTCCCTCACAGCCTTGTTGCTACTTTCTAAGAAGGTATCCCCAGATCCGGGTTAGGATCTATAGAACTCCCAAGACAGTCCCACAAATTTAAAGCAAGCAAAGCAATACAATTGAAAACACAGTTATGAACTAACCCTAAGGTACACCTCACTTTAAGTTAAGTCCCCAGCAGAGTCGCCAGTCCTGTGATCGGTGGATCTGGAACTGACTGTTTAACGCTGGTTCGCGAAATGTCGCGGAAGCAAGAGTCGCCACCGTCTTTTATTTTCTCCAAATGGAAAGGAAAAAAGCACATAAAAATTCCTTATAGAGATTGCTCTCGGTTCGGGAGGTAGGTTATAGAAAGGGAAGGTGTTAGCACCCTTTCTATCCATGGTTATCCATGGGCTCTTAGATACTTGCTCATTTGTGTTTTCAAAAATGGTTTGTTTGCTTTTCAACTGTGGGTTTTAAAAAAGTTTCTTTGAAAATTCCAGTTCGACTCTTGTATCGGTCCTCAAGAGTGTTTGAAAAATTGCTTTCGAAAGCTTTTGAAAATGTGTTGGTGTGAAAAGTATTTTTTGATTTGTTTTTGAAATTAGAGCAAGTATCTAGAGTTGTCTACCTACCCTAAGGAATTCGTCTGTGTAAATGTCCTTTAAAGTAGTACCATCCCACCATTTAGAGGTAGGTAGCACCACCGTTGGAGGTGTTCGGGTCAATTCGAAGGTTCGGGACATGGTGATCACCAGAGCAATGGGAAGACACCGTTCGGGTCAATTCGAAGGTTCGGGACATGGTGATCACCAGAGCAATGGGAAGACACCTTAGAAGCTACCCTCATGCCAGGTTCCCGGATCATGAGGACTTACTAAGACATCCTCTACTCGACGATCACCTTTCGAGGCAAGGCAGCAGTGAGGCGTACCCTAGGGGTGGTGTGTGTTTCGTGTGTCAGATTCAGATATTTTATCTTGTCATGTTAAAGGTGATCTAAGCGTGTGTTTTTATTTATTGTCATTCATTCTTGCATGCATTTGTTAACAGTTAAAAATTTGCGAGAAAGATAAAAGTTCTAAAGCTATTACAAAAGGCGCGGGTTCACATCGCCAAAGTTTCCAGAACCCGATTTGACAGAAAAATAAAGAAAGTAAAGAACTAAAAGTGCGAGAAATTATGTTTACACGGCTTTGGGAGAGGTACATAAAAATTATACGAAAAGAAAATAAATGCGCGATTTGAATTAAGAATTAAAAACGAGGGCATTGGACCCTTTTTTGCAAAATTAAATTAAATGATTTAATTAATTAAAATTAAAAGAAAAGGAAATTGTTTTTGGTATTTTTGTATTTATGAGAATTTAATAAAATTGAAAACCTAATTCTAATTGTTTTTTAGTTTATTAAGAAAATAGGACAATTATCTAAAATTAAGCCTAATTAATTACATGGTAATTTAATTACAAAAATAAATAATATTTAATCGTTAATTATTAGGAAAGAAAAGGAAAAAAAGGATAAAGATTATTACAAACCCTAATTCTACCAAATTTTAAATTTATTGAGAAAGATATTAAAATTTAACCCTAAGTTTAAAACTAAAATTAATAAAGATTTTATTTACAAAATATTAAAATATTAAATAAAAATACTTATTTTTGTCTTTTCTGATTTTATATTGTTTTTATGTTTTTTTTTGTGAAAATATTAAATTAATTGAAAAAAACAATAATTGAAATAAACAAAAAAAGAATGAAAAAAAATGTAAAAAAAACACTTGCAAACCTAGGGGGGTTCTGTCCCCAAGTGGAGGGTATGCTTAGCATTTTTGGGCCCAATAAGCCTTTGGCCTCGTTGACCCTTTGATTAGCATGTGGCACGTTTGACCAGATTCCATGTTGGTCTCTCAATCAGCGCCCTTGAATTGGTCTCTCTACACACGTGGCAATCTGGATCAAGGGGTGTATGGTGTCCCTTAGCGTTGAACCTGCACAGGATGACCATTGGAAAAATAATATTGGAAAGGGTGGGGGACCTGGGGCTCGAACCCAGGTCCCAGGGGTTACCACTGAGCGTGCTTGCCATTCGTGCCACTTTACTTCTTTGTATATTATATAGACAATAAACATAATAAGGGAAAACAAACGCTAATGCTTTTTTCGCGCGAGAATTTGAATAAACCAATTACTGATGGCCATTTCATCGTCTTCTTCGTGGTTTGTTTATTTCCTGAAAATAGAAAGTGGTTAGCGGGGGTTTTGAACCCCCTCAAAACAAGCCATATACAATAATAGCGATTAAGCCATCTTTGAGCATAAATTAGGCGCGAGGGTCCTAGTCTGATCGTCCAAGCCTGCTGGTTTTATTCATGGTGTTGACATGTCTTAATTTTACAGGGATGAGAAACGCCCAATTTAGCACTTGGAAAACCCTAGATGATAACAATGGTGAATCCTTCCATGGTGCACGAAAACAAAATCAAACCACACAGTTAGCTTCAGAATTGAATAATGAACATAAATCAAATGTTAAAAATTGCAAAAGATGCATGAATTGAGATGCACGAATATCATATATTTTCTGTACAGGTGGTCATCGTTCTCACGTTTCTTGAGGTTAGGATGGATGGTTTTTATTTGGAAACCTTCCTTGAAGCCTCAGGAAGGTGATGGAACAAGTTTCTTTACTTGAATCGACCTGTAACCTTGTTTGCAGTTTTGAAATTTCAAGCAAAAAAACTCAAGTGTTCTTTTTGGTCTATGGCACAGCTTTCAGGTAATGGGCACGAGGGTTTGCTTGTGTATGTATAGGTGAATGATTTAGGTTAAGTTTTCTTGTCCAAGGAATCAAGGAATTGATGTATGGATATTGATTTTTATGGCAAAATATTTTCCAATCTTTTCATGCACATTTGCTCTCAATCATATCCAATCACCTTCAATTCTTCCCTAATCTGATTTGCACGAAATATTGAGTATATATCATGCATAAAAAGATTGAAAAACCTAGGTTTAGCATTTTTTATATATTTTAATTAATTAAATGAATTTCTAGCATTTAAAAATTCAAATAAATAAAATAAAAATGATAAAAACTTCCCTTTGGGCCAAATGGTCGTGCATATGCCTTGGATAATGAATTGTGGAAGAAAAAGAGGCCCATTAGCAATTTTAGATCATTTGAAGCAATGTTTACTTTTCAAAATATCCAAATATTTCCCAACTTCCACAAGGCATAACTTGCTCAATTTTTAAGCTTTGCTCATGTTCTTGGACATTCTGGAAAGGTCTTTGAGTCCTCTAACCAATGTCTTTGGTCCCATGTTATTTTGATTTACCAATCTCAAGTTATGGCCTTTGACTTAAAGTCCCTTTTTGTTGACTTTTGAAAATGACCTATAATGTTGAAATTGATAACTTTTTGTGAGAGCATTTCTTGGACTTGAAGTATGAAGAGGAGTTGTAGGAAATGTATTTATCTTCAAAATGAGCTTTGGATGGAATTTTTCTGATAATCCATGTGAAAGTTATGCCCTGGTCAATTTACAGTTGACTTTTTCAACTGTCCAAATATGGAAACTTTTGCATCTTGATGATTTTTGAGCCAAGCTTTGAGAATCATGATCAAGCATTGATCAAATGATGTTTGTGGCTTCAAAATGAGATGTTGACCAAAAATTTGGACTTTTGACTGTCAAATGACCATTTTGCCCCTACAGTTGACTGTAGTGCAATTAGGGTTTTTGACTGTGCAATTTTGTGTTGTAAGTCTTGAAACTTTGTATGAGGATGCTTGACCATGTTTATAGGCATGTGGGACTTGATTGGACCCTTGGAAACTTCATTTACTTTGTCAGAACCAAAACCCTAATTTTGACTGTTTAGGAGGCCCTTGAACTGTGCAACCCTTGGGGAGATTTTGAAGCTTGACTTGGCAATTTCTTGAAGAATATGGGAGGGCAAATTTTGGGGTACAACACATGGTATATTTGAAAGCGATAAATTGCGGGAATTTAAAGTCTACGCTATTACAAATAAGTATCCGGGAGTGGGGGTACAAATGTTTACAAATGGGGATGAGACTTTAAGGAGAGTAGTGTCCAATAATTTACAACCAAATCGAATGGCAATCGCAAATGTAATGTGTATCAATGTACAAGAATAAAGGCAATGTAAAATGTACCAATGTATTTGTGTATTATTGTAAATGTGTACGTGTATGATTATTTACAAGTTGAGATGTGAACTTAATGAAAAATTAAGTGTTTTGTTTATTTAATTTTGTATTCTCGTATTTTGTTAATATGTACAAAACAAAATATTTCAAGAAAAGAAAAGTATTTAACTAAAATAAAAATTATGTATTGATGTAATTATGTACAAACATTTTAAATGAAAAAAGTTTTAAGTTTAAGAAAAAGAAAAGGTTTTAAGTTCTATGTATTATGGATTAATGTTAGTGTATTTGTATTTAGTATTTTTATGTACAAAAAGATTTATTAAAATTAAACTAATTATATTCGAATATTCATGTATATAAAAAGGGTTAAGATATTATTTAATTTATAAACAAAGTTAAATTATGCTATAAAAAGAAAATCAAAGAGTTAATAAAAATTTGATGTAAAAAATTATATGTTAATTTAATAAAAAAAAAGAGATATGATATGGTAAAAAAGGGTATTAGTTAGAAAGAATAAAAATGGGCTTTAGTGTTTTAGGCCCAAGCTGAAACAAAGGAAACAGAAGCAAAGGGGGGGGGGGTGCTCTTGGAAAGAAACGAATGGGCTTAGGCGCTGAAACGGGGCAAGGCCCAAGCGTTGACACAAGTTTTGTCTTAGGGTTTCTTTAGTTTTGTATCATTTGGGAAAATTAGGGTTAGGCATAACAACGGCGTCGTTCTTCATCTTTGTTCCTCTTCGTCCTCTCAAACCAAAGCTACTGAATACAGCTCAACCTTTGCCCATGGCCACCAAGCTGCTTCCTTCGTCCCCTCTTCCCTCCTTGGTCCAGCGAAGCAAGATTAAAAGGTGACGGTTTCTATTTCTTAACGCATTTAGAATTTCACATTTTATATATTTGTTGATTTCTCTTCCTTGCATGTTTAGTTTGAGTTCTGATTTTGTATGTTATTGTTTGCTATTTGAAATGCATGAAAAGCGTATAAGGATACTACCTTTGATCTTGGAGACGGAGGAGGATGAATCGGAGGCGTTGAGGATGGCTGAGGGTGGAGGAAGCAGTTATGATGCGCGCTTTGCTTGGAACCCTGGTATTCTGTATTTTTTTGCCCATTTGGGTTTAATGATGATAAGCTTGAAAACCTAGCTTCTTTATCTTCTATTCGTTTCTGTTGCCTCTGAGTATTGGTTGGGTTCTGAGTATTGAGATATTAGTATGATTCTGAATATGTTGCTTTGATTTCTTTTCCTCTTCTGTCCACCTTGCCTCTGAGTGATTACGATGATATTCTGAATCTTGATATGCTGGCTCTTTTGCTTCTATGCGCTTGAGTTGCCTTTTCCTCTTCTTCTTGTTGGCTCAGTTGCCTTGTATGCTTGCCCTGTGATGAGGCTTCCTCTGAGGGCCTTTGGGATTGCTTGTGTGTTTCTGGTATGCTTGCCTCTTCTGTGTTTGGCTGACTTGAAATGCTTTGATGATGTCTGCCTAGTGATGAATTACAGTTCTGAGGGCTTTGGTTGCTTCAGTTTGGGGCTTGACAGTTTGTATTGTTTAAGGGCTTTTGGCTTTTAGGCTAGGAGCTTTGAATGGTTACAGGCCTTTGAAGCTTTAGGCTTTAGCAGGTTTTGAAAAGGTTGAGGGTTTGAATCAGGTAAGGCTTTGTTACAGGCCACAGGTTTTGGCTTGTGTTGGTTTTTGGAGAGGCTTTGAAGGTTGAGCTGTTTAAGGCTTGACAGGTTGTTTGCATCAGGTAAGGTTTTGGTGATGCTGTTTATGTTTTTTTTGTGAACTGGTTTTAGGCTTTAGCAGGTTTTAACAGGGTGGTTTGAAGGTTATGTGCTTCTGTTTGGCTTCAGCCGGTTGAAGGCTTGGTGTTGGTGCAGGTTTTATGTCTTGAATGTTTTGTATATTTGTTTGGATGAAAGGCTTCTGTTAGGCTTTTTGCAGTAACAGGTTTTAGCAGTTTAAGCTTGAAGGCATATGCAGGTTTTTGAAAAAGGGCTTTTTTTTTAGCTTGAGGCTTAACACAGGTTATGTGTTTTTTTTTGTGTTGAAGGCAGGACTGTGTTTTTGTTACAGTTCTTAGCTTTTGCTTTTTTGTCCCTTTGGTATATCTGCCCTCTTTTTTACTGTGTTATCTCAGTTTGTTTTATATATTTCTTCTTCAAGCCTAAGCCTGTAAGCCTATCTTCTTTTCTTTCTTCTCTCTCTCTCTAGTACAGATTACAGCATAAAATATTGTTTAAAATTTGTCCTTATTCTGAAAAAGCAAATGGCCTTGAAAATGATGAAATGAAGAGTTTGCTTGCATTGTTGGTTTACTCTGCATATTCATGCTTTCCTGCATACTTTATGTACTTCTTTGACATCTTTTTATATCTCTTGGACAACTTTGAGTAACCTTTTGTACTTGTGGAGATTTTGATATCTTTTGATATCCTTTTGGACAGCTTTTTACATCTTGCTGTCCAGTTTGGACTTTGGTTAGGCATGCTGTTTGTTTAGAAACTATGCAGTTGGTTGACAATTTGAACTTGTGCAAAATCATAACTTTGTGCATTCATGTCTTTTTCTTTTGCAAGCATTTTTCACCCCTCTTTGTGAACCGGGAGAAATCTCGTGATTTGCAGAGAGGGCAAACTGATTCCGGCCAGTTGCTTTTAATGATGAATTTTAACTGTCTACCTTTAATTATTTTATCTGCTTTGACTTTCCTTTTGTTTCTTTGTTTTGCAGATAAAACTCAATGGAGCCAAAGGAGCAATGGATAGAAGATGAAGACTTTAGGAATTTAGGATAGTTTCAATTTAATTATTTGTAACATTATTATTATAAACAAGGATGTAAATAAATTTACAGTTGTTCAAATAATAGATTGTAACAAACCATTAAAGGTGAATAAAAAATCCTCTTTTGATCAATTAATTCCTTTTATTTCCTTTCAATTGTTTAACTTAATTATTTGAATTTCTTAAATTAAAACAATTGGAAATAAATCCAATTATTCTGACTTTAGAAAAAAGAAATAATTAATAAACGTCCGGCGTTCCGAATTAAACATAACAATGCACAGTAAAACAACAAAACATCCACATGTCCTCTTTTCACTGATTTAATCAAACACTGCAAACTCAATCCAAATGACTCAGTCCAAATTTCAGAGTAAACTGAGAAGAACTAGAAAATTAATTCTTTCTGAGAATGCACGCACAAAAACCCTAGTTTTTTGTTTGAATTGTCAGAGAAGCATCCGCCTGATCAAAACCTGAGCCAACTAAACCAAACTTTAGCAATCTGCCTGAACTGCTTTAAAATCAAAGAAAACCCTAATTTTGTCTGACTGATAAGAAAAGTCTGTTTGACTGATTCTTACGCCAATCTGAAAAACTCAGGAAAAGTCCGAAGCTGTGATTTCTTGTGGAAAAATACGAGGGCAGATTTTGGGGTACAACAACAGACATCTTCAAGAAAGTACTTTCTCATAAATTCTCTACGAATCAAAGCCCAAGTGACATCCTCACCTGCAGCTTCTAACTACTGACAAGTCTCTAGTCACCAGTCATCAACCTCGACTGCTAGCATATGAGTACCATAAAGAACCTTATGCGCTGGAGTGCAATCCATAACACGGAAGATTCTCTCAATCTCTTTCAACCACTCCAATGCTCCGTCAGGATCATACTTTCCCTTGAACATAGGCGGATTCTCTCTCTGGAAAGTCGCCAAGCTACGAGATCCAGCATTCCCGTCAGCATTCGGATGATTTTCCATTGCATGAGCCATTACTTCTAAAGCAGCAGCAAGTGCAACATCATTCCTTCCAGCCATTTCAACTTCTCACTACAACACAAACAACAGTTAGAACTCAAATTAACAATACTCGACTGTTAGACAACTACAACTCGATGACAAGGTCGGACCAACCTATTGCTCTTATACAACCTTTGTAACACCCTAATTCTACCCCGGCAAATTATATAAATAAATCAGAGTTATAAAAATCATTCATGCAAACAAATCGGGATTCCATATATTCTTCTATCAAAATTCATTGCATTCATCGTGGATATATAACACTTTTAAAACATCGGATGAACCATCATCATAACATCTTTAATTAAATAACTCAACATCTACGGAGCGGAATTCTTAATAACATATTTATCATCAATACAACAACTTCGAAACAACACAATTTAATAGTAATCAACTTAAAGTTGAACAATGGAATAATCGATAATCAAAAGCAACAAGCGTTCATCCCCCCGAGTGTTACATATCAGAGCAATGACACCGACTCGAACTATTGAAGGTATACAACCTTCACTCTCGATTACCTGCATGTTACCAACATAAGGGCAACATTCAAACAGAAGGGGTGAGATATCTAACAATATAATAAAGCGCATGATAATTAATATATTAAATTAGATCACATAACATCACCACTTCTCATCTCATAATCAACAATAATCACAACAATAATACGCATTCACAACATCATTACACACTTCTTTATGCAATAAAATAATGCGACTCAATACTATGCAAATGCATGTGGTACCATTGGAGCAGAACTCCCATCTCAAAAATTCCCAATTAATAGAGGCATCAACAAGGCATATCCTTCATCTCAAAATTTGCCAATTCAGGCCATCTCAACGAGTAAAAGCTCCATTTTAAAATGAAATGTATGCGACACAATCACGAATGTAATAACAACACCATAATTAACAACATCTCAATGCAACACCATCATTGGCCAAAGGCCTACATCTCAAAAGCATTTCAACATCTCTTCATCAACATCCCATATCATCATAATAATTCATCAAACATCATTTATGCATTATAAATTATCAACACAGCATCATTAATAACTTCTCATCAACAACTCAGTGGTACATTAATACTACAGTAACTCTTACTGCTATTCTGTAATCTTACATCATTACTGTCATTACCCCTACTGTTACAAATCAAACAGCAGCCTCTAAACATTTCATCCTCATCATTCTGCACAAAACCAACATAACGATTAACACGGGAATTAACCCTAGTCCTAATTGGGATTACTAGGGTTATCCTTCCTACTCTTAATTTTAATCCTCAAGAATGAAGCTCATCGCGTTAGCTATTCAACGCTTCGAACGACATCTCAAACGACATCCTAAAAATCAAGTTACAACATTTTAAACTGAATCTGCCAAAAATCAGACAATATGGGTCGATGCAAAACGTCTTGGATCGACGCGTACTGCACTAATTTCATAACATGAGTCGACGCATCCTCTCTTTGATCGACTCATCCTGAGTCTTGCACACAACATGTATCGACACATGCATCCTACGTATCGACTCATCCTGAGTGTTTCAACCTTCATGTATCGATGCAAGTCTCCTCGTGTCGACTCATACTGAGTCTCTAAATCCTCATGTATCGACACATCATGTTTGAGGTCGACACATCCTGATCCTTCCTGCATAAATTCTGCGATTTTCTCTGTATTTTCACTACGAGATTCATACCTTTAGCCCTAAAAACTTAATCTAATCATGGATAATCATCACTTACAATCATCCTATAATTCTACATCAATTAAACAACATCGGGATATCATTATTCATCTAAAATTCATCAATTCCTCATCACACAACATCATATGCATTCAATTCAAGAACGAGACAACAATCACCTCTAACCCCACATATCAATCATCATGAACCCAATTATAGATTCAGAACCTCACCCTTACCTTGGATTGAAGGTCGCTCTAAAATCTTCCGGTTGAATTCTCATTCCACCATTTTTCCTCTATTTCCAGCAGCTTCACGTTCTTTTTCTCAATCCTTATTCTTCTACTGCCTCCTCTTGTCTATTCTTTCTAACAACAATAAAATAACCTATTATTCTCTTTATTCCTTATTGGGCTCAAAACTAAAACACCCCCTTATTACTTCTATTCCTTTAAAACAAGCCCATGTCAAAATAATATCATTCCTCTAATATTATTTCACCACTTAATAAAATAACTAAATCCAATTAATCCCAACACATCTTCACAAACATTCCAAAAATAATTTATTTAAATAATTAATTAAATTACGGGCGTTATATAGGGGAGGTCCTCCAGCCCAAGCGTGTCGAACAACCCTTTGAACTCCTGAAGTAAATCCTAAACCAAACTTGTCATTTTTGTGAGTAAAACCAGGGAGTTGTCCCCAATTGGTATACCCACCTTCTCCAACCACTTCTCTGGCGTCTTTGAGGGAAGCCATCTTCAGAGGGGGTTTGTTGGTAGTAGTTTCAGCCGATGCCAAGATCTGGGGAACCTCTTCAAAGTTATGGAAATGAGTCTCTATGAATTCCCCATCCATCTATACGTACCTGAAGGAATTGAGGTGGCTCACCATATAATTCTCCTCACCATGCACAGTGACAATCTTCCCTTTTACTGGATACTTCAACGTTTGGTGCAGTGTAGAAGTAACTTCCCCAGCTTCATGGATCCAAGGACGACCCAACAAACAAGAGTATGACGACCAGATGTCCATTACATAGAAGGTGGACTCAAAGGTTTGAGAGCCTAACTTGACAGGGGATGTCCATTTCCCCATGCACCATTCTTTTCGACCCATCAAAAGCCCTTACCACAACGTTACTAGGCTTTAAGGTCAAGCCCTCATAGTCCAACCGATCCAACGCCTTCTTAGGCAGAAAATTCAGCAAAGACCTAGTATCTACCAGCACATGAGCCATAGTGGTGCCCATGCAATCAATCAAGACATGCATAGCATCATTATGCTTCCTCCCATTTGATGTCAAGTCTGCATCTGAAAAACCCAGCCCATTGTCAGCAGTCAGGCTGGCCACACTATCTTTGAATTGATCAGCTGAGGTCTCCTACGGCACATGCACAGTCTTGAGGAGTGCAATCAAAGCCTTAGCATGGGCCTCAGAGCACAACAACAGGGACAACATGGATATCTATGAGGGGGTCTGCCCCAGCTGCTCGACCATATTGTAGTCGCTCTTTTTGATTATTTTCAGTATTTCCTCTATCTCCTGCTTAGAGGCCTCTGTGATACGGTGGGAGAACTGACTTGAGGTTTTACATTTGTGTTCGCAAATGTTTCGGTTTAGCAAGAGTCGCCACCTACTTTTTATTTTATCCTAAGGAAAGGTCAAAAAGCACAGGAAAGACCTTTGAGATGTTTTTTTGGGTTCAGGGAGTAGATTATAGAAAGGGAAGGTATTATCACCCTTTCTATCCATGGTTATCCATGGGCTCTTAGTTACTTGCTTAGATCACTTGCTTTGCTTTTCAATTGTTTGAAATGGTGCTCTTCAATTGTTTGAAATGGTGCGTTGTGTGTGATTTTGAAAGATGTTTTGAAAAGAGGCCATCGTTGTGGCAACCTTTGTAATGATTCTTGTTTGAATGTATACAAAGCTGTTTTTGTCTTTTGAAAGGTTTTCAATATTTTGAAAGTAGGGTTTTGAAATTGTGTTGTGAAGTGTTTTTTGAAGATAACAAGGATGTTTTTGCAAGTTTTGATCAAGTAACTAAGAGTTGTCTACCCTATTTTACTCAAGATCTTTCTTATGTTTTTAACCCTTTTAACAGTGTTGTTTCACCATTGTATTTGGTGAACAACCTTGTGTTAGGATGTTAAACGGGACAGGCGCGGGTCATCGTATAGACCATGATAGCAATGGTGTCAAGTATTTTTGGTAATTTTCTTGAGGGACTTGATCATTTTGTTTAGGCAACTCAGATAGCGTCATCGAGGGACTATGATCTTTTGTTTTGTTTTTGTTTTGCCAAAGTACTTGACAAGCATATCATGGCCCATTTTTGAAGGCAACAAGTGGATTGAAACCCTAAGGGTGCAAGTGTGCATTCTGTTTGTTTTTTCATGCATTGTTATCTTGGATTAGGTCAAGCTATTTGTAGATTTGATTTTGCATACAAACCCTAGATCTAATCATGGCATAATTGAAATCATTTAAAGGTGCGAGAATTTAAATTCTACACTATTACAACATGATATAGGAAGGGGGGGTACAAATTTGAATTGGGGATTATTTCGCAAGAAATTAAATCCTAAATTATTACAACCAAATTGAATGGGTAAGGCATAATATTAAATATACAATATTTAAATAAATACAATAAGTAAATATTAAATAAAATGTATTATGCAAAAAAAGTTTTTGTGTATGTAAAAAGTATTTTTAATGTGAAATGTAAATAAATAAAAAGTCAATTTTAATTATTTTTGTTTTTAGGGCAAAAACCCTAATTTCTTGAATAAATAGTATTATTTATTATTTATATACAATAATGTATCAATTTGTACAAAAAATAAAAGTATATTGAAAAAAATGTATTTTTAGTATCAATTATTAATAAAAATAAAAATGTATTATTTTTGTGTTTTTGCTCTAATTATTTAATAAAATAAAGTATATATATATATATATATATATATATATATATAATATATATATATATATAAATATATATATATATATATATATATATATATATATATATATATATATATATATATATATATATATATATATATATATATATATATATATATATATATATATATATAATATATATATATATATATATATATATATATATATATATATATATTTAAATATATATATATATATATATATATATATATATATATATATATATATATATATATATATATATATATATATATATATATATATATATAATATATATATATATATATATATATAATATATATATTATATATATATATATATATATA